>VZUI01059903.1:0-51033 GCA_013401135.1 Cettia cetti | reverse complement strand
TTTATTTTACTTATTTTCTTCTTTCTCTTATTAAATTGTACTTCTGACTTGGAGTCTCTCACTGGTTTTGCTTTCAAACCGATACAAATACTGATAAGAGTTGAACTCTACCTATAATTTCAAATGTGGCCATTTATGGCCAAATGATAAATAGAATTGGAGGTCGATTAATAAACTCTTCATTAAATACATGAAAGAAATTGCAGAGTGAGGTTCCCTTCCTTGGTATCTCTACTGGTTCAGGGTGCTGATTGTTGTGGTTGAGCTCCTGCCTGTAGTGGATGCTACAGCATTACAGGTTCTCCAGGAATGCAGTGGAATTATCTTGGCCTCAGTGACACTGTTGGAGACTTTTTAATTTCTTCTCGCTTCCCAAAGGTGAAACATGAGTAACACCTACTGTATGGAATTACAGAACATTAAATTTTCTCTGATTTTTAGGAAAATGTTATTAAAGTCTGGATTTAAAGGCATTTTCTGCATGTATATATAAACCCGTGCAAGCACATCAGTCAAATATACTAGAGAGTCTACTGAGTATTATACTAAAATCAATATACTTCTGAAATCTGGATTTGGTTTTAAAACAATTTCCCCATACAGTGTAAATTACAGAAACAGAAATAAGGATTTGGAAACTTTAAAAATTCAATTTGATATGTTTGAGTTGCACATATGACTTAAATTAGTTTTATTCACTGCATCATGTCTAGGCTATTCTACTTGGGCATTGCAAGAATTTGAAATTAGAGAATGGTGCATGTTAGCAGAAAAGCAGGAACACAGAAGTGAAACAAAAGTTGGAGTTCTAATGGAAATTCTGAGTTCTTTCAATTTTCTTATAAATCTGATGTTGCTGCATTCATTCTTACATAATTAAGTAGCTTGTAGTGATAGTATATATATAATATTATACATATTTTATATATGTAATATATATTAATGTAGGATATAATGTAGATTAGAGTGATACTTGTGTAAGTTGTGGTTCACACAAATCAGCCTTGAGGATGTGAAGACAGTATTTCACAATTTTCACCAGGAAAAAGGTTGTTTTTGCAGCTTTGTTAACATAACTATAAAGCTTTGTGCACCCTGTGCTACATTTTGGCATGAAACTTCTCACCTCAGGGAAATATACAACTTTCTAACACCTGATTTAACACTTTCCCTTCTATGCTTCAGAGGTTGAAAAATGGAATTTGGCAGACTTACAGTCTGTCATGGGTTAGAACATGCATCTCAGGCTATATGTATGTGTCTGTTTAAAATGTTGGAGTGATGGAAACTATTTATTTATGTGTGGAAAACCCACATACTGGATATTAAAAGAGCGAGTCTTGGGAAAGTCTGAAAGAGTAGGGAGCCACAGGTGAATAACTGGCTTAACACAAGGAAATGTGCAATGAAAAGGAGAGATTTAGCAACTGAAGATGGGATTATCACATGAGGAGTTGCAGCTGGTTCGGGACAAGGACTGACACTGATCAAGCCTGATTCTTCAGAGCCTGCCAGAGGGTAGAGGAAGGGAAGCAGAACTTCTGGCTGAAGTTATGGATGAATTTTGTTGCAGCCAAGGTGTGCAATCTGGATGTCCTGTGTTTGAGGGCAGGCTGTGGTTTGTTTCCAGGTTGTATTCCTGCAGCTCCTAGCTGGATTTATTTGCAGTGTAGCTGCTGTCTGATGTGAGAGAGGCTCCAGCTATACCCCTGTGCCACCCAGGGGCTGCTGTGGCAGTGCTGGTGTGACAGTAGTGTCGCCTGAGCAAGCAAAGGCTTTGCTCTGGGTGAGGGTAAATCAGGTGTGAGTTAAAGCCATAATTCACTGCAGATGCAGGTCCCAGTTCTGCACTGAAATCCAAGCAGGAAGAAGCTCCCCCACCCACGGCCATTTAGCCAGGGACACTCACGGGATGGAGAGGGAACAAAGAAGGGCTCTGTGTGAATTCCTGCCTCCCCCTGAGCATTAATTTAACCATTACATGCTTCACACCCTTCTTTCATTTCTTCCTCAAAACTACCTATTTGGATGAGTGTGGGTGTGCAAATGAGGTTTTGATCTCCTTTGCTCTCTGCAGAGGTAACTTCTGATGCCAGATTTTGTAAAACTTTTTGTTCATGCTGAGATACCTACATGCCAATATCCTTCTTGAAAGAATATTTTCTTAACAATCCCTGATCAAGGAAATACCTGTAGAAGGCAGCAGCCTACATCATGCAATTGAAACCTGGATTAAGGGGGGGGGGGGGGGGGGGGGGGGGGGGGGGAGGGGAGGGGGGGACCAAATCACATTTAAACTTAGATTTCAAATCATGAAAAGACTTGAATTTCTTACTTTTGGCAGGAAGGAGTTGCAACAGTAGCATAATATTCTGTTCTTGAGAACAGAGATGCTTCATTATAAAATGTACCAATGTTTCCCTGTTGAGTGTTTCAAAATAATTATTTTTTTGGCTATATTCTTAAATTGCACTTTTCAGGCTTAGTTTTTTATTCTTCATAGAATTATGTTCATTTTTATGTTTAATTATTTTTGAACGCAAGAGTCACATCACCTTTTTGTGCAGCCTCATGGATTCTGATGGTAATTTTCATATAGAAATGGATGCTAACTATTAAAACTCTGTTAATGAGTAAAAATTAGCTCATATTCCTAAACCATTGCTGAATTGCCAAGTGAGTTGTGATTTTTGGTAATGAAGGCTGGGTGCCTCTATGTGATCAGAGTCCAGATGTTCAAAGCAAGGAAACCAGTGCATGGGACTAAGTGCTGCCTGCCACTCAAACATCCTCAGGAAATACCTACCATATCCCAAAAAAATCTTGAGATTGCCTTAAATTTTGGTGTTTAAGAAGGAGGTCATGTATATATTGCATGAGATACAAATTTTTGTGCTCCTCTTATTTATTTTTTTAACCTTCCAGGTTCATATTTTAAACCTTGCAAGCATGAATCTGAGATATGAAAATACTATATAAAATCATATCACTCCATAAATTGGAGTCCAAAGAATAATGGCCTGCTGTTGTGACAAAGCTGCTGAAATACTGAAGAGTTGATGGCTCTTTCCCTTTGGCATATCTTGCATTTAAAAAATGAGAAAAAAAAGAAGACAACTGGGACACTTGACAGACAAGGTTTAAATTAGAGAGAAGTGTGATTCTTTTGTCAGTCTCTGTAACCTTGTAGTCTCATAAATTAACTACTCTTAAGTACTAATGACTTAGGAAAGGCAGATGTTTTATGCAGCTGTTAAATGTTTTTTTAATGCTTCCTTTTTTTATAGAGACAGTTAATTCCAGGGTAAAGCCTAAAACCATTTCAGGAAAGAAATTTCTAATGTCCTCAGATGACTGACAAGAGCAATAGTAGTATGTAAAAGCAGTATGAACATCTGATTTTGAGCCATCCCCCTATCCAGAGGTGACTCTATGTTTGAGTGGGGGGAGGAGGAAAGGAAAGCTGGGGCTGAGGACACCCAGAGCTTTGTAGCCTTAGGCTCTCCAGCAGGAGAATTGTGCTTTGTGTCATCTGTTCCAGAAACTTGACTTCACTTTGAGTCCTGTGTGTGATTTTTGGGTACCACAAAATAAGAGCTACAAGGTTATCAGAGGAGCCTGTGAAGATGGTGAAGGGTTTAGAGGAGGAGCCATACCAGGAGTGGCTGGGGTCATTTGGTCTGTTCATCCTGGAGACTGAGGTCAGACCTCATCAGGGCCTGGAGCTTCCTCATGAGGGGAAGAGGAGAGACAGACATTGATCCCTTTGTCCTGGTGATTGGTGACAGGACCTGAGGGAATGGCTTGGAGCTGTCAGGGAAGGTTTAGGCTGGATATTAGGAAAAGGTTTTTTACCCAGAGGGTGCTTGGGCACTGAACAGGCTCCCAGGGAAGTGGTCACAGCCCCAAGCCTGACAGAGTTCACGGAGTGTTTGGATAATCCTCTGTGGTTCCTGGGGTGTCCTGTGCAGGGCCAGGAGTTGGACTCTGTGATCCTTGACGGTTCCCTTAACTCATTGTATTCTATGATTCCATAATTGACTAAATTTCTCAACTTGCAAGGTGACTGAATGCTCTTACTCTGTCTCACCAGCGTCTTAGCCTCACCATGCTCACATCTCTAAGCTCTTCCTGTTGCTCCTATTTCCTTCTGTAGGCTGAAAGTGCTTGGATGGAGCTCTGAGCAGCCTGGTCCAGTGGAGGGTGTCCCTGGCCAAGGCAGGGGCTTGGAATGAGATGAGCTTTAAGGTCTCTTCCAACCGAAACCATTCTGTGATTCTCTGACTGAAAGCATGGAAATACATTATATTCAATATACAATATATTCAGTATAATAGCCAATATACAATACAGCTATTACTCTTTAAAAAAACCAACTTTTTTTTTCACTTAGATGTTTTTATTTTTTGGGATGTTACTAATGGGCCAACAAAGAGAACAAAAGCTGCAAATCTTTGGTCTTAAGTTTAACCTGTGACAGATTGCAGGCCCAGCAGATTTGAAATCTTTTTTTCAGTACCACATATTTTTGTAACTAGTTTTAAGTATACTGCACAAACTTTGTCACTAATAAAAACAAAGGTATGTTTTTACACTGCTTTCATCTCATACTGGCTTCTTCTCATCCTAGTGTCCCATCATCTGCTTGATATATTTTCATAATACCCCTGCTATTTTTTTAGTCTGTGTCTTCTTTTATATTCCTCCTAATTGTGTTGGAAAGCAATCATAAAAATGATTTATTTTTACTCCATATGGAAGTTTGTGGGTATTCAGAAAGATTATGTGAGGGTTTTAGTGCTGACTTCATTATCTGTGATCCTGTTCTTATTCAAATCCTCGCTGGGAGAACCAGTAACATAACGTCAGATTTTTATTTGTGTGGAATTACGTAATTTGTTTTGTAATTAAAATGAATACAGAAGCAGGAAAAAACCCTACCTTTTTCATTAATTATTGCACAGAAAAACAAAACATTTAATCTTTAAAAAAACTTTTAGGTTGTGGGGGAGCATTGGGAATGATTCCATGTCAAATATTTATCCATCCCTTCCAGACAAAGTGTTGTGTGAGGTAAGAAAGGAAATACAGTTAGAACAGCAGAAAACATTTCTGGCCACATTACGCATCAATCATTCTTACAGGGAGGAAAAAATGTGCCCTGCATTACTTAAAGGTGCTGGGAAGTAGGATGGAGCCTAATTCTGTTACGGGAACAAATCATTTTGCCCTTCCTGTAGCAGGTCAGTGTTTTTGCAGCTGCTTTTTGTCCCTGAATATACTGGGCTTATGTGGCTGTCTCTGGAAACTCAAAGGTTACCAATGGTACAGTTTTGTGTTTGTCACTCCTGAGAAAATGTGGAGCAGAGCTGAGCAGAGAGGTTTCCTCTACTGAGAAGGCACCTCTGAAGGATCCCCATAGGTGGAGGTGTTTGAAAATTAAAAAAAAATGGGTTTGAAAAATCAGGGCCTTGGTCTTGTGTATTTACTAGCAGCATGATTGAAATCACATGGAAAGTGATTTCTGTCATCAAATTCTACATTTCTGCTGATGTCACATGTTCCTGGTAGTCTGCAGAGAGGAGTTAGGAATGTTTAGCATGAAGTGATCAACTTACCTGAGCTGTGCAAGGGATATTTTTGGCTTGTGTTAATGTATTGCAGAGCTGGTGTGAGGGCTGCTGTGGTGTCAGCTCACAGGCCCCAAGGACAGGTTTCATGGTCCTCCTGTCCGTGGCAGTCCCAGTGTCTTCAGCTCTTCCTGACCTGGGATTTTAGCCTGCAACTTGCTTCAAGGAATAAAGGAATGAATACAAATGCAGCTGGGTTCTGCCTTACAATAAATACACTGGGCTGATTAATTCTCTTGACAGTTTCCTTATGCCACTGACCAAAATAACATTGCTCTTATCTGTGTCAGTTGTTTCATCAAGCTTATCTCATACCAAGCCGTTCAACTCTGCCTAAATGAAATATTCTTGATGCTTATGGTTGCATTCAGAATTACTTTTGCAAATCAGTTAGAAACAATGATCTGTTTACCCCGGGGTAAGGTGAAAATCTTCTTTATTAAAAAAGGAAAAGTCAAATAGAATGGGGTATGCATTAACAAGTGACTTATACCAAAAGCTGTCAGACTTCTGCACTGTCTGCCCCTGTTACCGACCACAATAAAAGATTTGTGGATCTTAAAGGAGGGTGTTTTATTCTACAGGTAAATCAGGTTTGCTACTGATTTACACTGGGGGTCTGCTTGAGACCACCCACCCAGGAATGCTGAGTGGATTGGGACCTTCTATAGGCAGAGAGGAGCAGCCTCACATTCCCAAACCCTGGTCCTCATGGAATCCTGGTCTGCTGGGAGGTATCCCTGCCCATGGCAGGGTGGTGGAACTCTGAGCTCCAAGGACCCTTCCAACCCAACCAACTGTGAAGTTGTTTGTTTGTGCAGTGGCACACTTTCATTTGGAGGCAAAGGCTTCTGAAATGATGTTGTACTAAATGTTACTCTGTGAATTATTTGCTTTGTGAATTTTTCCCCCGGTGACATTAATCCAGTTTAAAGCATGTGAAACTTTTGTTAAATTTCAGTAGTTTTTACTTAGTTTGCTGTAAAAAAGCAAAGGAGGAAAGCAGGAGGCTGTGGATGCTTTTTGGTCATGATAGTAACTCTTATTTAGCTGCAATGAGAAAAACTCTTAAGCAGTTTATAATTTTGAGCACAATAATCCTTGTGGTTGTCAGTGAAACTAAATACAAGTTATTCACCTGCTTAATGTCTAGAATACCTGGAGTGGTGTTTGTAAAGGGTTGTGTAACACTCAGGTCCATCCAGTTTTGTCAGACCATACTTCTTTGTCACATCATCTATAATTGAATATTAAAAATAGAATTTCTGATACACAGCAGGCTGTAAAAAATAGGCAAAAAAGTAATTGTCTAGGTCTGAGGAAACTACTATGAAAGCTCATGTTAAAAGTTGAAACATCAGAAAGGTTCTCTTGATTTCCTAAACCCTTCTCTATGTTGCTAAAACATGTTTCTCTGGGTAAAATCTGTTCTTCTATATGGAGTGGACTTTTGTGCCAGAATTTCTTGCTCTTGTATGGCAATCCAGCCCTTGTCTTGCTGAAGTGAAATCTTGTTTCTCTGTGGTGGGACTGTGCTGTGCTGCCTGGGTTGTCTGGTTCTGTTAGCAGTGTACTTGATATGATGCCTCTTTTTCAACTGAAGAACAATGGTATTTGTGAGTATTTATGCTGCTTTTTGATGTCAAAACCACAACCATCATCAGGACCCACCCATCCTTTTTGACAGGGAGAGTGAGTTTTGTCCCTTTCCAGAAACAGACAGAAATGGTTATGGAATATGGTTTGAGCCCCTTGTTACTTGCTAGCAAGTGACTGGCAGCACATGCTGAAACCAAGTGGCTGGAATAAAGCAAATGGAAAAAAACCAAACAACAAAAACACCCCCAAAACCCAGAAAAAAATATTTCTGGTAATGTGAAATTCACACCATCTCTCAAAAGTTAGATCTCGTCTGGTTGAATGCTGCAGATGTACTGGTATGTACAAAATGTGCTTTATTCAGCTGTTAAATAATTAAGAACTTCCTGTAAGATGAGTTAAACGTTTTAAATTGCCCTGTGTCAAGGGAAATTCAAAGAACTGACCTATATGAAAGAAATTTGTGCAAAAGCAAAAGTTTGATAGAAATCTCTCTAAAGACCCTCAAAATCTGCAATTTCTCTGAATTGACTAGTTTCCTTAAGAACACAGCTGAGTGTTCATTGTGAAGATGTAACAAAATGACTTTACTTGTTCCTGAGTCTAAATTTTAGAGTAATAATAACATTAAAAACAAAAGAACAAACCCAACCTTCAAAAGAAAAAAACCCCTTTTTTAAGAAAAAAAAAAAGAGTAAATCCAAGCAATTCTGAGAAGGCTCCGAGGGTACAACTGTTCTTCAAGCAATGACCATAAGCTTTGGCCTTTCAGTGTAACATTGCTTCCACATAAGAACAATTTACCCTGACAGTGCCTCATGGAGTCTGTTTACACCATCAAGGAACTTTTAATTATCTTGTGGTGGTGGTGTCAAAGGCACTGTGCTTCTCTCTGCTGCTCTGCCATTCTTTGGAGGAGAACTATTTAAATTAAAGGCATAATACTCATTTCACTGAGGAGCTGCATCAAAAATGCAAGAATGAAAGCACTACCATGCTGATGGAGGGCTATATTGAAAGGCATCAAATAAAAATTGTATTGGAGGAGCTGTCAGTTAAAAGGGTAATTAATCAAGATCCTCGCACAGCCTGGTTTTTATTTTTGTCTCTATTAGAATCCTATGAACATGACAATAGATGTATTCTTCAGATTAATGACCAATCTGTGCAATTGATCCAGCAGATTCAGTTACTGTGTATGATTGGCTTTCTGTCTATTAAAATACTGCTATTCATTTTCTATTCAGAGACCTAAATATTTCAGAACTTCTAAGGTTTTAAGGGCTTTGGAGAGGTAAGTGGTTTTGTATGTCTTAGTGACCAAAGAATAATTAAAAAAAAATGAGTTAAAAATCCAAGATTTTCAAAAAAAACTCTTTAAGACATACTTCCAAATATATATATACTAGATACATATTGATAAATATACTACAAATGCAGATTTTTATATACATTAAAATTGCACTCTCTTCACAGCAGTTGGGCACTATTGTGTGCACCACAATATATAAAGGTTATCTCTGACGCATTTATTTTATTCTTGATGTGAATTTGACACTTGAGCATCATAAAACACTTACATACTTTGCAGGATGCATTTACAGATTGTGCAGTTTTCCTCACCACCCTCTTCCTTTCTTACTCTAAAGCTGGTAATACCAATTTCTCAATGTTTTCATTTAAGTTTCTGACTCATTCGTTGTTGGTCAATAAATGACATAAGTTGTGTGTCAAAAGCAGAGATTCTCAGCAACACCCTGGAGTGTTTAAGCTGATGGGACTCTGGCAAGGCTGGTAATTGCAGTGGGAGTGACAGGCACTATTCTCTGCTGAACCCTCACTGTGGTTTCTGTAAAATACTGGACATACTGTATTAAGATTTTTTTTTCTCCCATTAATTTATTTTTTTAGCATTTATGAAGCTGTGGAGTCATCTTTTTGAACTAGTGTGAATGTCAGTCCACTGCTAGGCTGTCATTCAAAAATTAAGATCACAGAAAAATCAATTATTAAAACTATGAGGGTGCAGATCTGCAGGCAGATGAATGGTGCAGGTGCACCTGATTGTTTCTGTTCTCTGAGCTCCTTATCCAAAGTCTGGGTCTTGCACTCTGAGCTGGGCTGCAGCAAGCTCATAGAAACTGTGCTGCTGACTCCAGTGGAATAAAGTCAGTGATTATAGCCCCATGCAGGAAATCTTTTTTCTTTTAGTGCTGCTAATGTTTGAGTGAGCTTCCAACATTCCTGATTCTCAGCAGAGTATTAGGCCAGAAGGTCGATTTCTACTGCCATAAACCACTCAGTATGCACTTAAAAAAACCCAAAAACTCTGAGGTCTCCATATCTCCTTTCATGTCGTAGGAAACAAATGGAATGCAATCCATTACCACCTATAACTTTTTTTTTTTGCCAGTTTCCTGTTTAAATTACTTTTTCTGTTTTAATTTTCACATTAGCCTTCTCTTTGATGTAATAGTTGAGTCTTCAGATGAAAAGGAAAAAAAATCATTGAGAAACATGTTTCAGAGATTTAAAAATAGGTTATTTGTAAAATTGCATTATTTAATAAAACTCTGGATGATTTTTGGTAGGGTTTTGGCTCTTTAACATAGTACTGTTCATAAAGATAGCTGTCAAAGAGGTGACAATGCCTGGAAGATTTTACAGGGTAAAGGGTCAGAACTCTGGCCTGTCCTTACAGAAGGACAGGTCTGTTCCAGCTGCAATTCTGATCATCCTGGAGTTCAGTAACTCATCTCCTTGAGTGCAATTCATGTTAGTTAGCCTGAACATAACTCCTTAGTGCCTGGTTAGTAGAACATTTAAACTTAAGAGAACATGGCATTTTTGGATGAGGATGACAGAAAATTTCAAAGCAGATCAGGGAATGCTCTTGGTGAGCATCTTCGCCTCTGTTGTGCAAAGAGTGATCAGTCCAGGGTGTGGCACAGAAGAAGATCAAAACTGTTCATACCCCAGGTAATTAGGAAGTAATTTGTTTAATTTAGGTTTAGTAACGAAATCGTGATCATAAATAAAATCACTGCAGGGTGCCAAAAGCCACCAGTGACTGGTCAGGTTATTTTCTAATTTTCTATTGTAAAAGAACTCAGTATCAGACTTCATGTCAGTGTGCTTATGGTCCTTGGTTTGTAGGTGTGACATGTGAATATAGCAACCCCCTGCAAGAGCCTTGGTGGGGACATCCAGAGGTCCCTTCCAACCTAAATGATTCTGTGATTCAAACCTATAAAGCAAAAACTGCATATAGGAACTCTGAAGTGGTTTTGGTGGCTTTTTGTTAGTTTTGTTCTGGGGGATTTTATTTTTGTTGTTGTTGGTTGCTTGTGGTTTGTTTGGTTTTGCTTTTTTAATAATTAGTGAAGGAAATTATTTTTCTCCAGAGCTGCCTCTATAATAACCCTTGTGGTTAAATAAAGTGTAATTGGTCTATAGATCTGTAGGTAGTAGTAATCATTGAAACTGTTAGCCTAAGGAAGATGCATTTAGCCTTATGAGTGTGTTATTAATAGGGAAACATTATTTAGGGTTATTGGGAAAATCAGTATTGAAATACAGTTATCCTGGACATTAATATTGTTAGAACAAAATAATGCTTACTGGTTGGTAGTGGAAGATGATCTGTGACAAAGGAAAACTCCTGACTTGCAGCAGAGAGTGCTGCAGCAGTGTGCCTCTGCTGAAAGGCTGGGCAGTGGGGATGAACAAAAGCCTGTGAATAATTGACTCCTGTATCCCTGGATACAGGAGTAGGGAAAGGGACAATGAAAAAGACATTTTGCAGTGACACTCTGACACTGATTTTCATAAATCTCCAGGTGTAGGTGGGTGAAATGTTTTTTTTTTTTCACACCAGGAGTGCTGCTCTGTGTGCTCTGGCAGCACCTGATGTTTATTGGTGGTAAGGGAATGCTGAGAGCTTGGGATTTAGCAAAGGAAGTGGTGGTGCCACGCAAGGGACAATGTTGATCGGTGCTGGTTTAGAGTAGCATCAATTTGCTGTCTCATTGGGCTGAATCTTCCTGGTGTGTTAGACTAATGCAACTTGTAGCTGCCTGATGGATAGATGGAATCAGACATACCTCCCAAGTCTCCATTCTACACACTTGAAAGGTGTAAAAATTTATGTCTGACTTGCCCAACTTGTGCCATTGTGGGGCATTCAATTACGGATCTATGAGGCTGCCTCAGTATTTTTCATTTTCTAAACTTCCATCCAATTATTCATTCCGGCACAGATTCAAAGTGTCGTGTCCTGGAAATTGTGTGTCCCTTCTCTCTTAAACTCTGTTGAACTGCTGCTAAGAAGCCTCAAGGGGAATAAAAAAATAACTGAGCTGAATCAGATGGCTCAGGCTGTGTTACCTGCTGCCACCTGCTCACAGTGTGATGAGAACTTTGGGTAATGCCTGCTGATTTAATGATGATCATTTTCTATGTGGTCACCAAACAACTGGGAAATTTTGTGTTACAGTAGTGCCATGTTTTCTGCATATATTAAAGTCACTTGAATTTGTGGTGATTTGTTGGAAATATCAACAACACAGTGTTGGGTTTCTAGCTTAGGAGTGCTTCAGTGGCTGCTTGGCTTTACTCTGCTTCTTGCCCAGGGCTGTGAAATACAAGTGTGATTGGTTGGGCTGTGGGGGACAGGACCAGCACTGAAAGGAAATGGATCCATTGGAGTCAGCAGGACTGAGTGCTAGAACAGTGCTTTGCAAGTCTGAATAGGTTAAAACTGTTGGTAGGTTTAACATTATGGCTTCCTTGAACCCCACATGTTATTCCTAAAGGTTTAAGATCCTCTTTTTATGTAATAGGGTATAAATACCCTCCTTTTCTCCCAGCTGGTGCTGCTGAAACTGTAACTTTTTGCCAGCATAGATGATGATTAACTTGGGTGCTGTTTGTACAGAGGGAAGGAAACTCCTGACACAGTGCCAGGTTTGCTTTGACTGCCCAGGAAAACCAAGCAAAATCTTTGGAGAGAAAACCAATTGGTCGCTGTCAAGAGCCAGTGTCTGAGGAGTCACCCAAATTCAAAACAAAGCCCCTGCTGCTGTGTTGAGGGGACCTTCTCCAGGCAGAGGGTGAGGAGACAGTGTCAGAGAGCACTTGCTCAGCATCTGGCAGGCAGATGTGTGACCCTGGTGGGAAAAGCTGTGCTGCTCTTTGAGGGGGCAGCAGGAGAGACTTTTCCCACATGCTACATAGAACCAAGTTTTGGTTTGTATTTTAATCCGCTCAGTATCTTCTGAAATATTTAGAAAGTGCATTGCATGGTGATGCTGGTCAGTCTGCAGGTGTGATGCTTACAAAGGTTTATCTGATGCCTCTTTTATTCAGTTTCCCATCTGTATGTACCTCTCAGTATTTTGCAGAGAGGGCATGCAATTACAAAGCTTGCTGTGGGCTGGGAATTCCCAAACTTTGGGCCTGGCCACCACTTCTGGGGATAAGACTTGTGTTCTACAGGGGCAGGGACAGCAGCTCAGGGTGCTGTGCTACACCTGGCAGGTTTTTGGGAGGCATGCAGGTCCCCAGCACAGCTTCCTGCCCATCCTTGGGGTGGTGCATGGGGCTGCCAGGCTGTGCTTGGCCATGAATAGGTCCTGGAGGGCCATTCCAGGCTCCCATTTTTCTCCCATGCTGCTAAATAATAGTTTGTGTGTCACCAGATGCATGAGGAGCCTCACAGGGGCTGGTGGTTGTGAGCCTCTTTAGATACTTTAATAAAGGCCTATTATTTTCTAGCTGAAACTTGGTTATTTTTTCCTTCAGTATCTCTGGTATTAAGTAATACTGGTGTAACGTGCTGTAGATAGATGTACCCTCTATCTCTCTAAATCTGTCTCTAATCTTGTCTAAAACCATATGCTTGGCAGCCTAAGAGCCATAAGTAGAGGATGCAAATGTGAAACATCAGGGATGTTTATGTGGAGTGCTAAGGCATGATTCATACTGAAATAATTTTATGTTGTCTATTCATAGCTAAATATTAGCAGAATTCATATGACTACCAGAACTTCATAATGTGTGAAAACTGTGACAAAACTACTTGAGATGCACTTTAGTTGCATCTCAACAAAAAGGTTAGAGAAGACTCATACTTAACTGTAAAAAATAAAATGCATAGTTCAGTAAATGTATTTTAACGATGTAAAAAGAATAAGCAAATGCAAATAAATAAAACTCATTAGAAGTAGTTGAAATAATGTTTTGTAGGTGTTTATTGTGTGAATGTTCTTTGTTTAGAATTGTCTACATTTATTTCCTCATTTTTGTCCCTTCAATTTGCCCTTTCAGAAGCTTTCTTCTAGAACGGCCTAGAAAACTTTCTTGCAAGACTTTTCTTTTTCCTTGAAAGACAAGCACTTGCCGTTCTTCCCCTAGAGCAGATTTCTCTTTAGTTGCAATGTAACATACAGCAGCGTTGAGCATAGCTTATGACAGGGAAAACAAGTACAAAGCGGTTACTGGAGAAGCCATCTATGGCAGGCAAAATTAATGGGCTTCACTTCAGTCATGGCTTAATTAATATGCAGATTACTTCTTGTACTACTATCAAAGCAAGTGGGCATTGTGCAGACAGCCATCAGTTATTCAGGTTTTTGGTTTTTTTTTTAAACCAATTTCACATTCCTCCTTAATCCATATTGCATTGCATTCCTTTAAAAATACATTACATATATGATGCATATATGTATAAATAAATGTAAATGCATATTAGTTAACAGAAGCCAAATATTTCTGCTTACCTTGCTTGGAGTGGCTCTCTGGGATGCTTTGTAGTGGGTGTACAAAGCAAGCCTGGCACTGCTTCCCTTGGTGTGAGGATTTGGCTGCTGTGTTTTATGTCACTTGAAAGTGATATTGGTTAATTATTCCTGTGGGTTGTTTCCCAAACGGCAAAATATTGTCAGTACTGTTTCCAAATAGCAACAAACTTGGTAATTTGAAAAAAAAAAAAAAAAAAGGGTTAAAGTGACAAATTTGTTACTGAGAGGAAAATTCAGGTGTGTCAAACAACTATGTAATTACAGGAATAGAAAGACAAAAAGGTATTTGAAATAAATTTATTTGTATTTCTCTGATATCTGAAATTAAGAAGCTAATAGGAAGCTTCTCTTACTTTGTAAAAGGAAGAGTGACTTGCATCAGCTGTCTCTATCTCCTGTGTTATTTTTCCCAGTGTTGCCATTCCTGCTAATCTTTTTTTGTCAATGCTTTCCCAGCTCCCTTAAATCTCATGTTTTTTTGTGGGCTTGCTTGAAGCTGAGGCGTAGACTAATACCCTTCTCCCAGAGGTTTCCTTCTGGCTGCTTCTGCTGGAGGGTAGAGGTTAGAGATGGAGCCTGCTTAAAGTAGTTTTTCTTTGAGATGATTAGTGCTTGAGTTGACTGAAAGTATGAATCCCAAACTTCCTTTAAAATAAAGCCAGGGGTAAATGGTGGTTGATGACTTAAAGCTGTTTTTATTCTGTAGCTGGTGGAAACCTGAAAGACTTGATGTTTATGACATGAATTTCCACTTTCTTTTCTGTGTAAGCTTTCTGTACAAGCAGCAGATTATGAAAACATACATTTTAAAAAGTGGTTTTAAATGGCTCCTGTAGTGTTTCTTTTTTAAAGATGAACTACCTTTATATGTTTATAAAGTCTTTTGCAAGCGGAGAGGGATGCATGATTCTTTGGGCTTTTTCTCTGCAAAAGAGCTAAGCAAGCTTTTATTCAAATGAAAAGATTGCTCTTGAAATCTGTTTAAAGATAAAATCGCAAGTAACTCTGACATGCTAGCTAAATTTTGTAGGACTGTTTGCCACTCTTAAAAGTGTGCTACAGAGACACACACTTATAATTAGGAGAAGAAAGTGGTAAAGAAATGGGGAATATAAACCTGCAGACTTTATTATTAGCTAAAATGGAAAAATAGAAGTCCCAATATTTGTCCTTTTTCTTCAGAATTTTATTTTCCCCCCTCAAACCAGAATTTCTAAACAAGAAGCCACACAGCAGCTGACAGACAGCAGCCTGGGAAGTTAGCACTGAAACAAACAAATCCTTTCCTGTGTCATACACTACTGTGATCTATGTCTTTAAAAAGAAAAAAAATCTCATTCTTTGAACATTCATGTGATTATCTGGAGTATAGTAAGTGTGCAGGTTCAGCTGGTTTGTGTTTTGTGGGGGGTTTTTTTGTGGTTTTTTTGTTTGCTTGTTTGATTTTGTGGGTTTTTTGGTTGTTTTTTTTTTTTTCCTTTTTTCTTTTTTTTTTTTTTTTTTTCCTTGAGTGCCCAGTACTTCCCAATTTATGTATTCAGCATGAGCTTTCAAAGCAGTGTAGGTAGGAACAGAACTTTAGGGCCTTTACAAGTTATTTGCTCTACAGATGGACAAAGAAGAATCTGCTACATTGACAAATGAATCTCGAATTTCCTGAGTTAGCTGTAAAGATGTGTATAGCGTGACTTGGACTAAAGATGTTCTAACAAGTTGGACTGACTGGTGTGAATGTTTTTTGTGATGGCTCCACTAAGTTCAGCATCTTTGCATTATTTATAGCCATCTGCTTGATGTGTTGAAGGCTCTGGCTCAATTAGATTACCTTTTAGCAGGAACAGCTCTCAGGAACAGTGCAAACAGGCATGTGTCTGGCTGTCGCAGAATAAATAAGAAAGTAAATAAAGTCAGTGATGTTTTCCTGCAGGGCTCTTTAACTGCTTTACTTATGGAGTAAAAGGGACACATAATGAAAATATTTCAGGACAAAATATGTGATGACCTTTGCCCCTACAGTGAGAAAAAAGGGTGTTAAGGAATGGAATTATCCATGTATTTACAATGGATTACAGAAAAGCCCCAAACCAGTCCAACAAACCAATGAGTTACAAATGCCTCTGAGCTGCTGAACTTCCAAAAATTTGCATTTCTGTTTTGTAGGATGGAGTTATTTATAAACTTAACGGGGAGGAGATGTGGAAGTGATATCTGAAAAGGTATTTAAAAAGACCAGCCAAGAATGATGGAAAGTTCAACATACTGTGCTGCTGTGACCACAGGAAGTCATTCAGTCCTATTTCCAACTGTTTGTAACAGCAACACTAGGAGAAAACACTAGCATTCCTCTTCTGCATGATGTGGTTTGGAGAAAAATTTTGCTCTCAAATGAGTCATTTCACTGTGGAAATACGGGAGGAGTGAGGAATATTGCATTGACTCCCTCTTGATTGTGGGTGTGGAAAGGAAAAGAACATTCCAGATGTTTTTAGAGAACTGTAAGCTGTAAACAAGACTGTACAGCCCCAGAATTTTCCTGTGTGCTCAGTAATCAGGGTGAGTTTGAGAGGCAAAACAGTCTTTGAGCTTTTCTGCTTTTTTTTTCATAGCAGGGGTAAAAGTGAAAAGCTGACCAGGGTCTTCTGGAGGTCAGCAGGGATGTAAGATCAAGGAGAGCTCAAGCATTCATTCATCCTTGCTAAATAAACCCCTATCAGTAATGCACAATGAGAATGTTAATTAAGAGATGTGAATGGATGGTGACAGTGCTGGTATGGAGGAGAAATGCTGAGGAGGAGGTTTGTAAGCTTTTTATATTGTGTCCCCACCAAAAACCTGCACCTGGGTGAAGGAATGCCTGTGTCAACCATTCCTCAGAGCCAGCACCTCAAAGGTGATGTGAAAACTTTGAGTTCCACAGTCAGAGATGAAAATTGCTCTGGGAAAACTGTGGAAACTTAGTGGAAATGCATGGGTCAGTATAGTCCTTTCTTTAAAAAATGATTTTTTTTCTGTTAAATATAACTTTTCTTAACTGCTCAAGAGAATTGAATACTAAGAGTCAGCATTATTAGCATTGACACAATGAAGTGATTTCAGTAGTCAGGAGCTTTTTTGCATGTTGATTAGTGCTTGTTTATGGGGGAAAACGTTAGAATGATGTGGAATTCTGCCTCCACAGAGGTGAAGAGAAGCTGTCCACTCTGAGGACCCTGTCTGACTGGAGCATACACATCAGTAACACTTGTAATTATGTAATGTGTGTTTTAGCATCTGCCTCCTCCTTAATTGGACAAATTACAACCAATACAAATTATTATGACAATGACAGTAATTACAGATTGATAAGTCAGAGGAACAAAGATGGTACAAATCATTTGTTCTCTCCCCTAAATCATCTTGGTCCGCAGTTGTATGGAAACGCTGCCATTTCTTCATCCTCTGGAAGTTGTTTTTTACTTTCCAGCTGCTTCTTGATATTTTTAAATCAGCCAGTTATTATCTTAGCATGACATTTGGCCTGCAGTTCCCAGCTAGGGATGGAAAAGGCTATCATTGGGACTCTGCAGAAAATAGCTGGGCAGAACATTTCTGTACACAGAGACTGTTATTCTCACCTTTTGAAGAGCAATTTCTTTGATGACTTGGAGAATATTTGACCTTCAAAGTAAAAGCTGCAGGCAGGACAATGTGCCTTTGTAGTAGTTGTGTAGAGGGTTGAATTTTGTGTGCGTGTCTTCCTTGTTAGTTTTGAGAATAATCTCTTCACTTGTCTGTAAATTGCAGTGATCGCTGTTGAACTGGTTGGTCCCATTCAGGCTTAGAACTGAATTACCAATAGTTGAGAACAGGTGATATTTAAGAAAACATCTTTTCTTGAAAAGCTCATGGAATTCTTAAAAGCCTCTCCAGATATATGTGAGAAAATCAGGTTTCTTCTATTTTCTATGTAAGTGATATTCCATTTTCTGTGTGATTTTTCCTTTTACCCTGAGAAAAAAACCCTCTCTTCTTGTCTCTTAACTTCAGGATGAAGGACAAAAGCATGTGATGTGTGGATGGAAAACCTGTCCCCAAAGTACCTGTACCCCAAACACCTGCAGGCCTTTGTACACCTGCCAACTAGCAAAAACGTGACCTTTCCTTAATTTGAGGATGACTTGGGAGGCTGCTCAGTAGAGAGGTCAGAGCAGATCTTGAGTTATTTTAGAAATGTTCTCTTTTGTTTTTATACTATCAGAGGAACTTCAAGAAGGACTTCAAGGGAATATATATTTATACATTTTTTAAGTTTAATCTGGAAATTATGCTTCTAACTTCTTGGGCAAATTTTAAAAAAGTTTGCACTAATTTTTAAAAAATTGTTTGTGTTCTGGAATGCTGTAGCACAAATAAACATTGCCAGCAACTGAAGATCCCACAGTTAGCAAAGGAAAAGATTTTTGCACTACTATTCAAAGATTTTGCCGAAAGAATAAATATGTAAACTTTGTTCTGTCCACTGTTCTGTCAAGTGTTGAGTTTATTGATGTGTTCTCTAATTTTGACAGTCAATCCGATACATGGGACTGACAATTCAAGTGTTGCTTGTGCACACCAAGGGGAAGGATCTGATTACATAGTGAGGCAATAACTGGTTTCTTACTTGGGACCATAGTATTTTCTAAAAAGAGCTATTTCTATTGAGGCTTGAGAGTATTGATTAGAAAAAGTTAGGGCAGCAAGTCTGTGCTAAATAGTGATTGGTTATTGTGAAACACTTGTCTGTATTAATATCTGCTGTGTTCAGTTAATACCTTCAATTTAATACTAAGGCTTAAATTTGAAATTTAATCAAAATTACTCAGTTCATCCTAGCATTGCCTTTTCTGTCTGAATGCTGTGTACTAGCTGCATTTTATGGAGCATGTGTCTGGCTTGCTGTGACACGTGGATACTTCCGTGGACAAGGAGCTGAATTAGTTCTGTGTGTTTTTATTGCTTTATGGAGCACTGCTGCACTCTGTGGACAGAGTGGACAGTCTGGTGTCTGTTAATGCATTGTGGGTTTTGATGTGCTGCTCACTTAATTCAGAAAACCCTCCAGCTCTGCTTTTCATTGTGGGAGTAAATGGATCAAACTAATCAACAGGTTAGAGGAGCTGACCTTTATAGCAGCTGGGCAACAAATTCCTGAAAAGCCCTGCTAGTGTTACCCAGTCCCTCCTGAATAATTTCATGATTTATTTTTACTTCCAGTAAATTACATATAACCAGAGGACCACAAACACTTGTTAACAGAGTGCTGGGATCATTCCCCTCTTCTCACATATGGACTTGTTGAGAGCCCAATATTCCAAAGTACTGTATATGCTCCTTTCTTTGGATGGGGGGATTCTTGTTAGCTTCTGTAGGATCAGGGAGTGTAGGAGCAGGTAACCACACACAGTTGTTTCCTGCTAAATAAAAACATGTGTGAATTCTTCCCTAGTACAGAAAAATCCATGTTCATGTGGCCTTGTCTGTGAACATGACACTTCATCAGAGGATTAGGAAGGGACTGTGCCACAGAGATACTCTGTGCTGTAAACTCAGCTTAAAAATCTGAGCAATAGTGTCTTTCACAGGCTCTAAGTTAGCCAAACACTCCTTGAACTCTGTCAGGCTTGGGGCTGTGACCACTTCCCTGGGAGCCTGTCTCAGTGTCCAACCACCTTCTGGGGAAAGAACCTTTTCCTAATACCCAGTCTAAACCTCCCCTGCCTCAGCTCCATGCCATTTCCTTGGGTTCTGTCACCTTTCATCAGAGATCAGTGTCTGCCCCTCTGCTTCCCCTTGTGAGGAAGCTGCAGATTGTGTTTAGTTAGAGAGAATATAATTCACAAGTAAGACAATACTAAAATTTCTTGGAGATTACTTGCTTAGAATAATTTTTAAGGCTTTGGTTCTGCTGTGTCTTTTTTTTTTTTTCAGGGAAGACATAATTTAATTTGTAAAACACTAGGATGGTATTTACAGAACAAAAGCTCTTAACCTGAAGTCTGGTGATATATTGATATTTAAAGCAGTGATAATGCTGTTAGTGAGGAGCTTTAATTGCATGATTATAGACCAACAAAATTAGGCACAGCAACATGCAGTCATGATAACCCAGTGATATGCTAAACTTATTAGATAAGACTTTCTTTCTCTGCATCCCTATATACAAAAATGTTCCTAAAAGCATGTACTTCAGGGCATTTGGTGCTTCCTCCTGCACACTGGCTTCCCAGCCAGTTTGGTGGCAGGCTGTATGGATTTCAGCACATTGATAAGGTTCAGTATCTCAAGGATGGCTATTCACCTGGTGCCCATGAGAAAATCCCTCTCCATGTGCAAGTTTCTTACCTTCAAAACATTAATCTTGGAGAGTACTGTGTGAAATCCATCAGGAGTCCAAGGGATACCAAGGTTATTTTATGGGATCCCAGCTGTACCTGTGGAGTTGGCTTTGCTCATGAGCTGCACTGGGAACCCCCCAGCCATCTGTTTTGCAACCCATATTGAAAAAACACCATAGCAAAGCACTCAGATTGCCTGTTAATGGAAGACTGAAGTTTATGATGACAGGTCAGCTTGTAAACATGGATTTACTGTTCTCTTTTACTGTGAGTCTATGCTAATCCATAGTTACATGCTATAAACTGAGACCTCCTATGAAATTCTACATGCAAATCAGACATTATTCTGTGTTATTGTGATAGAGGTTTTTTTGGGATGTGATCTTTGGGATGCATGAGTTCCCAGGAGGTGTATGTGACAGGAAGAGTACTGATTATAACTACCTTTTTTCTTCAGTGGAGTGTTACACAGTCCAGCACTGACTGCTCTAGAGCAGCATCCTAGTTTTGTGCAAGGACGAGGCAAAATGTGTCTTATTACTGAGAGTATGCTCAGCAGCACAGTTGGGAATGATTAAATGCAGCTCAGAGCAGCATCTTTGCTCATGACACAGTGATTCAGCACTTCATGTTTCTGAGCAAGGAACAGAGCTGCAGCCATCCCCTAATTGCTGTCAGCCTCGTGTACAACCAGTGTTTTCTGCTTGGGCCCTGTGCTTTGTCCATCCTCTGCACTCTCATTCTCCTAGTTAAACCACAGCAAGTTAACTTGCAGAGGTGTTAGACCCTGGAGATAACAGTTGAATAGCATCATTCATTAAAACAAAACAAAACAACCTATATGGTCTCTGCTGCTTTTCATTTTGAAATAGGAAAATGATCCTGGCACAGGGCATTTCCTGGGGATTAATGACTGGCTGGGGTTAATGGCCCTTGGCTGCGCTGTGGGCCATCAACTCCTCCCTGCTGGTCATTAATCTGCAGGAAATGTCCTGTGCCAAGATCATTATTGTTGTATTTGGGTTCTTTGAGAGCTGAATTCGGGAACCCACACTGCTCTAATGTCTCAGAGCCTGCTGGGTGTTCCTACATTTGGGCTCTACACGATTGTTTTTTTTTTTTTCCCCTGAGCTTATCTGAAGTTTCCAAGCGTTTCTCTTAATGGAAAGTGTCTGTAACGCTTGAGGTCCTTTAAAAATACTTCACTGAGCAGCAAGCAAGGTAATGGTAAACTTTGTGGTGAAAACAAAAGTTCTGTAGTGAAAATTTTTGAAAAGTGTGTACTTGGGGGCAGTCTGTGCCTTTTAGCCTGGGCTGGAGCAACGGGCAGAGCATTGGACCTGGCATGGGAACCTGACAGGCAGCATGTCTGGGCTTTCTGCTCCAGGGTGGGATTGCAGGACTCGGGGTCTGCACTAGCTGTAGACCCCTTAAAGCAAAGATGGTTCCCATTTTTAAGAGAATTTTGCTCTACTGGAAAATTAAGAATAAGAAGAGATAAACTGATATTCTCCTCTATCACCTGCCAGCTGTGTGCACAAAGTGAGGTTCTGTTCATTCTTCCCAAATGATTTCAAGTTCAGAAGGCAGAATTTTTTAATATAGATTTTATGTAGTAAGCTTATGATGCCTTCTTGTACTCCATACTGCAATTGGTTTAGGGTTGAATACGAAATTATAGGATTAAAAAAAAAAATCTTTCAAGTGGGTCAGTTCAGTGTTGTGGCCTGGAAGTGGCAACTCATCACTATTGACATATTTCTTTATTAAAAAAAAAAAAAAAAAGAAAATTAAACCACACAAAAACACCACCCCACCCACATGCCAGCTACCAGTCTTCTACTGATTAAACTATTTGATCACATTAGAACATTGTAGCACTAAGGTTATGAAGAAGTGAAGCTCATGCAGCAAGAAGTAAATGCAGTTTTGAGGGACTCAGCTGGTGAGTAAAGTTGCTACTGTGCATTCATCTGACATTCTTACATGACTCTTTTTGTGTCAGTGAATTAATGAATTCACTGAAAAGAGTAAAAAAATCAATGTTGTGCCCTGATTTTTTTTTTTTTTCTTAAATGCTTTTTTCCCTTGCTCCTTCTTTCTCTCTGTGGCGCAGACAGGTCTGTGAAGTGTCCTTTCCTTCAGAGCCTTTGCAAGCAGGCAGCCTGTTGCTGTCCTCCTCCCCATCCTCAGATGTACCATGCTGTGAAGCTGCCTTGGGTCAACAGGAAACCTTCAAAATGTGCATTTCATATCTTGAAAATGCCACAGTGTGCATGAGATTTGAAGACAGCTGCAAGCTTAGTAGAGACTGTCACATTTCTGTAGATCTTTTTGATGGATTTAGTAGATTTTCAGCAAGGAGAGGGAGAGATATTTCATCAGGAGAAAAGGTCCTGGCTCAGATCTACATCAAGACTTTAACAGATCTTCAGATTAAACGTGAGATTTGGATTTTTTGGGATGAAAGTATATTCATAACCCAGTTCTTGTGTCTACAAGTCAAGGATTATTTCTACTGTGGTAGAAGGAACACTGTGAAGTCATTCTCTGTAGTAGTGATTATGAACTGTCAGTGTATAAGTTTTACCTAGAAAATGTGATATGACAAGAAATAAGGATTACTGATATTTTATAAATAAACAATACTATTATAGCAGCATTTTTGTTCCAGGTGGAATGGTAATTCCTACTCTGACAATAAGCCTGTAACAAGGAGAGGACAGCTTGCTTTCCTCTAGCTTTCCTTGTGCTTTTTAAAAATAGATTTTCATGTTCTGTCACCCACTGAATATGAGATGATGTAGGTAAGTCAGGAAGCTGATATTGTTGTCAATGCATTTGAGACGTCGTGTTAGTGAAAGCAAAGAAAAATGCAGTGAATAGCGGGGGAGAAATTACAAACCTGCCTATGTTTGCCTAATCTAGGAAGATGTAAAGGAATGGGGAAGAAATTTGCTTGTAAATAAACCTTGCTTAAATTCCAGAGTATCTTTGTTTTGCTTTTAGTCTGGTAAAGCAATCTTTTATTGCTGTCAAACTACAAACTTTTAGCAGAAAATATCTAGTCTATCCTGCAGCCTTTTGAGTTGGTAGGCATCCATTTACTTTGCAAACCTTTGCCAATTTCCTCACAAACACCATGGTTTTTTTCCTTTGGATGAAGAGATGGGAGAAAAAGAGCTCCTGGGGGAAGAGCAGTAAGTCATGAGAAATGGATTTTCCAGCTGCTTGTTTCTCTGCACCCAGCCTTGATAAGGACTGGTCAGAATGGATCCCTGGTACCAACAAGTGGAGGATCCCCTTTTGGCTCTGTTGGCCTCCCTGAGGGATGAGCAACATTTCTGATGACTTGTATATGTGTACATAATTTCATAAAGTACACACAAGGATAAACCAAGCTTTGCATCTGTGCTGGTTTTGGCTGGGGTGGAGTTAATTTCCTTCACGGTGAACAGTACTGTTGTTGTCAAACATACCCAACTGTTTCACTTTGGTAGGGTCAGGATGTGAAGTGAACAGTGTTTTTGTTGGTTTTGTGCTCTTCAGATTACTGATTTTACATAAGGTTAACCATCTAACAGTTATTGTCTAGTCAGAGACAAAACAAAGCTGAAGAGTATGATCTTTGTCTCAGGTAGGGGTCAGGCCTGTCTTTACTGTATGGTTAAAAAAACCAGAAATTGAGTAAATGTTAATTGAAAATGTTGTGGGCTGCAGACAACATTTCCATTAAAACTAAATTTAAATGGAGAATTCTAAAGCAGATTTCCTGGAGCTAGAGCCACCAGTATCT
The DNA here is from genome assembly GCA_013401135.1 of Cettia cetti. NCBI lineage: Eukaryota > Metazoa > Chordata > Aves > Passeriformes > Sylviidae > Cettia > Cettia cetti. The sequence continues at coordinate 26,852 of VZUI01059903.1, read as the reverse complement.
TGATGAAGTTAAGATGGTCTGATGTACACAGCAATATTTTATGGTTATATTCCATACTCTTTTTACCTACTGTGGCTTTGTTTCTGTTTCCAGAAATTATCCTTGTTTTATCTTACTGTAGTGTTTTCTAGCTGCCCTAATGTTTACAGAGCAATATTTAGAACATGACAAAAAATGTGGAAGCAGAATGATGCTCATATTTTTATCTACTGCACATAATGTGAGTTCTGAAGAAGGATGGTTTTGTTAGCTGCTATTTTTCATTGTAAAAATTAATGGGTGGCTGTGTACATTTCTCAGCTAGATTTTAGCTAGTATTTGTTTTTACATCTCATTTCCTACCTGGCAAACATTTGAATGCTACCCCAAGAAAGAGATGGATGCTGTGATAGTGATTATTAATTGTAGATTAATAAGTAGCTGTCAGTAACACTTAAAAAACTTGTTAGCCAGATAGTTGTCTATATGTATGTGCTGCTTAGTTTTGTTGGCTTCAGCAGAAATTTATCATTCTCTTTGAAATGTGGAACATCTTAGAAGAAAGACAGACTCGTAACGTTTGCAAACCCCAAGACACCAGGAGAACTCAGTTTGCAATCATAAAGAGAAGCAGCCATACCCAAGAGACATCACTACTGGACTAAGAAAAATGCTTGCCAATCAGCAATATATAATGAATAATGAAAAATATTTGTCATCTCCCCGAAAGTGGGGCATTGCAATACAAGTTGTACAGCTGTTATTGTTTAATTGCAGCTGGATTAATAAAATGTAATTTTTACAGCCCATTTGCAATATACCACTGGGGGATACGTTTTATTTCCACTTTGGGTGTCTCTTAGTTAATGTTTTGTGCCTTTTGAGCATCAATGTTTGGCTTCAAATCCCAGATACAAGTTTGTTAAAAATTGTAATAGTTCTTAGACACTATAAAATGAAATGAAGTGCACAAAATGTGCGTTTCCAGTGCTTGAGTTTAAAACCATTTTTTAACTTGACTAATTTCAGTATTTGTAGGACTTGAAAGTATTGAATTTAAATAACTATTAAATATTTAATTTGCTAGACATACAATATTATTTTCAACAGATTATTTATATTTGTTAGTAATTAAAGATTCAGAATGGCACTAAGGGGATGTCATCATATAATATGGCATATTTAAAACGTGCCCTGTGTTTATGCAAAGCAGTGGCAATGCAGGGAAACTGAACTGATATTTGAAGTCAGAAACAAGAATAAGACAGTAGTTAAAGGATCTGATTTACAGAATAAGGCTACCTGGTAAAAAATAATTGACAAGCCTTTTGCAGAGAAATTGTACCTTGCTGCTGATTGAGTGGGATCTCCTGTTGAAGGTCAAGGCTAAATCAGTTCTTTGCTAAATCCCTTTGCTTATCACTGGGAAATTCACTAAGCAAGTGTCAGAGATTCAAAGCTGCCTCTGGATGAAAACACCTCCCTACAAATTCCCTCAGACAACTGCAGCAATTTCTAAGTTACCTGTGAAGAGCAGTGCTGCTCCTGGCTCGGTGCTCCCCATGCAGGTGCTTGTATCTCTTTGTCACATCCAGCAGTTACTCCCATTTGATTATTCTGAAATACAGAGATCCAAAACCCTCTCTTATTTTTGGGATGTGGGACCTTTGCTTCCCCTTTGGTTCCTTTCAAGTTTTAAGTTGCTGGTATTCAAAGGTGAGAAGGTGCCATGGTGCAGATGTTGCTGCTTGATGCTGTGACTGCACTGCTCTTTCTGCTCTTTCAGACTCTAGGCAGTCTTTCTCAGTAGATACAAGTAAAAGTTGATATTTTTGGGATGGAAAACATTGAAAATACTCTTCTGCAAGTGGGATGACGTTTTTTGACTCTGGTTAAGCAAGCATGGAACCTGGTGATTCCAGTCTTGTTCCTTTTACAGCACAGTACCATAACTCAGTTGGTTAAATTGAACAAATATTGCTAGAATGAAATGAAAAATAAACAGTTCTACTACTAGCATTTAAAGGAGCTTACTAAGACCATGTTCACTGTTCTCTGTGTTAAAAAAGAGGAAAAAAAAAAGCTCATGTAAACATTTGGAAAAAGATTTCCAGAACCCTTAATCTAAATTCTGTCAGCATCAGGGGGAAGGCTGAAGAGGAGGAGGCTTACAAAAGATGATACTCTGCAATATTCAGAGAAATTCAATTTCAGAATTAGATTTTTGCCAGAAAATTGATTCCGTTCCTTGTTACAGCAGTGCTTAGAGCACGGGTGAGTTAAGCATGTGCAGCAACCAGCCCCTCTGTATAAAAGGTGTGCTGTGATCTTGCAGTCCTTGTCCAGCGCTTGTACATAATTACAAACAACTAACCCTACCTTTTTAAAAATGCTGATATTTATCATGATTATCTGAGCAGAGACATGGAAAAGCAGCTTTCCTGTAGTGTTACCATTGTGGCCAGCCATTTCTTAGATTGAATATGTGCCTGTTACTCTTTTATCCTTTAAAAGATTTTATTCTGCATATTTAAATTGGTCTGTGCCAGGGAAAGCCTCTCCCATCTTTGGTTTATTCCATCCTTATCCAAAGTAGTGGGTCACAGGACAGGAGTAATGCAGCCCTTCTGTGGATGAATGTACAATTTAGAGCAAGATGAAGATGGGAATAGAGAAGGGTGGAGAGCTTGCTCTAAGCCAACATTAAATGTAATGCCTGTCCTACCCTCTGATAAATCCTCTTATCTCTGAGCATTGTGGGGAAGGGAGGGATAAAAGATTTACTGATCCCTTGCTGAAATAGGAATTTGCTTAAAGGTGAGAGCAGAGTAAAAGGAACTATGTTAAACTTGAACTGTAATTGCTGCATCTGTCTGAGGGTATGTCTGAGGATCATGCACTGCACAAAGCTTCAATAGAAGAGCAGTCCAGCTGTAGTCCTGCTTTTTTTGTTCCTATTTTCCTTGCTGTGTGATGAGTGAACTTGCCTGGATTACTTTACAGGTGATGATAGTACTTGTGTGAAAAGACAATTCAATTTGTTTTTTTAGATCATTAGGGAATTTGATCTTCAAAACTAAAACTGAGCAATAAATATGAGGTTGCTGTATCTCTTGCCAGGTAATTTTGTCTGAATTTAGTATTTGAAAGAGTCAGAATGAAAAAGGGAATGACCCAACCTTTAGACATTCCCACGTCATGTGATTGTCAGTAAAGCAAGATTTGCCTTGTATGGGCACTTGTTATGAAAGCTTGACCATGGGAACCCTGGCTGAACCTGGGTTTCTGTTAGACAGCTTGACACATGACTTTCTTGGTACTCACAAAAAATCTATAAGGTTTGACTTTAAATCACAGGAGGTAGCACAGACAGATGCTCACTGTTTGTGTTCAGTAATACCCAAGTGGAAAAGCTGTTGCAGGGTCTCCTGTGAATTATTTTTTTCTGGTAATTAATTGTCTGAAAACCTGAGGGGCCGAGCCAGGAGAGATTCTTCATCAGTATTGCAGCACCTGAAGGAGAAGGTGTAAGTGTAGAAAGTGCTCTAAGCTTCTGGCTGCTGTTTGTGCCTTCTGAAAATTCTCCCACTTCTTTATTTTCAAAGCCACATGAAGATTGGGGATACTGATTTAAAGCATGATAGTAATTTGGATTTGCTTGTGGTGTTAGCAGTCAGATGTGTATTTTTATTATCTTGAGGCACTGAGGAAATTGGCTGTGAGCATTTATATTAAGCATTGTTCTGGCTCCACATTTTCCGGTGTGTTCATGGCCATGGCATTATACACCCTTGGTGAATACAAAGATGCTTATGAAATGTTAAGGCTGAGTGTATTTAATTTCATGTCAAGAAGGACTCCCTGCCATAGTGTTCAGCTGAGCCATTGTGAATGGCTGTCAGTCTCAACACTGACATAAAGCACTTTTGTGTGTGTGCGTGATGGGAGTTTTTGTGGATTCAAAGCCCTTTTTTGTTGATGTATTTTAAAATGCTACAACTGAGCTTTTAGCTCTTCAGAACATGCAGAGCAGTGTGGCTTTGTGGTTCTTTGGGCCTGCTAAAGTGGCCTTCAGTTTGGGGGTTGGATATCTTCAGGCCTTAGCAGTTCCATTAATAGGCTTCAAAATTTGTGTATATACAAAATCAGTGTATATGTTTATTACAAAATCATATGCCAGTCTTCTTTCATTGAACTTTCGTATTAATTTCTTGTGTCACTGTAAATGCTGGAATATATGTGAACAACTTTTCCATAAAAACCTTTTGATATTAATGGTGTTTTGTAATAGTAATGCCAGTAGCAAGATCCAGGAAGTGATTTGGCCACAATTAAATGGAAAGGAAAAGTACCATCCTGATGACAAAATTGAATTCTTGTTTAAAACACATGGGGTAGAAGTTTGCCAGTCTTCAGGAAGCATAAAATGCCATTAGCCAGCATTTAGTCACTTGCTAATACTGGATGTGATTTCTAATTGCTTCTGTACTTTGTCATTGTTTAACACAATCAAATCAAATTGGCCAGAAAATTTTTCTTGGATCGTCATAGTCCATGACTGTGTCTTTACTGTTATTGTTTCAGCTTCTTTTTCATCACCCCAACCTTTACTGCTCCATTAAGTCTGAAATTAGACTTTGACAATCAGCCTATTTTATTGGAATTATCAAATGAAAGAAATATACATAGCAAAGTTGAAGGGGAGGCTCCAGCATCGTATTTTATTTCATGCCTAGCAGTTCTTTGAGAGTTATCAAAGTCAGGGATCCTTTATTTGTAATTAAATACTCCTCACTTTAAAATCATGACTAATAAATGTCAAGTGCAAGAAGAGGCACTATTATTCAGTGAAGGTCCTTGGATATGTTTTAGGGTGAAAATGTGTAGGCATGAAGATTGTTAATTTTTAAAACATTGTAGGGTTGGTTTCATTACAAAATCCTAAAGTTAACCACTTCAGATAAAGCTCAAAAATCATTGAAACATTTGGGGAGCTCTTATACTACAGGAAGCTCTTGACATTTATGGTAATTAAAAGTGAAGGTATCTATTAAATACTTAAGTTATTCATATAAACACCAAGCTGGTGTGCAACTGTAAGAGTTTATATATCTTAATTAAAGCTGGTCAGAACTGTTCAGTGAAACTGTTTTCTGTGTTTGGTGGTGGCTGGGGTTTTATGTTTTAATGAGACCCAAAACCTTTGAGGAAACATTGACATAAATGCTTTAGGAGTCACCTGGAATGAGATTTATTATCTTGCGATAGGCAGATCCAATTTGGTTCCTGCAAGGCAAGGATTTGCAGTGCCTGGAGCATCTCTGTGTGAGACAAGCTGAGAGAGCTGGGGTTGTTCAGCCTGGAGAAGAGAAGGCTCTGGGGATGCATTAGAGCACCTTCCAGTGCCTCAAAGGGCTCCAAGTGAGCTGGAGAAGGGCATGGAGTGATGGATGAGCAGGAATAGCATCAAACTGAAAGAGGGTAGGTTTAAATCGGATATTAAGAAGAATTCTCCCCTGTGAAGGTGGTGAGGCCCTGGCACAGGGTGCCCAGGGGAGCTGTGGCTGCCCCTGAATCCCTGGAACTGTCCAAGGCCAGGCTGGACAGGGCTTGGAGCAACCTGGGATAGTGGAAGGTGTCTCTGCCCACGGCAGGGGGTGGAATGAGATGGGTTTTAAGGACCCTTCCAGCCCAAACCATTCTGTGATTCTCTGATGATTCTCCCTCCCTTGCTGTCGTGTATGTGTCTTGTAGTCTGTGTTGGCATGGGTGTTCTGTGCCCTGTGTGGTTTCTTTTGTTACTAATGAAGAATAGGAGAATCTTTCAGTTCTCTGTGGAGTAACCCAGTTGATCGTGGCCCCAGTGACCTGGCTGATTTTCCTGATCCTGTTAAAAGCATTAACTCACGTACTAGGATTTAAGAGAATCTGGAGAGAATTGTATTTAGAACCAAATTTTGGAAAGTTACTGTTTCCATTAGGCAGCATCAGCAAAATGTTAGTTCTCAGTACCATTTTAAAAGTTACAGGAATTAGGTCTAACCTGTAGAGAAGAACATAATTTTCACCACTTGTTTGATTGTAAATGCCTTTTAATAAAACTTGCAGAGTGCACCCAAAACATATTTCTGTCAATGCTTGCCTATTACTGTAACACTTAGGGGCTTTCCTCCCAAACAGTGAGATAATCCCATCGCTAGGATGGGCTTTTTTTTGCTTTCTTCCCCCCTCTTCTTGAGGGAAGAACAGTGCGTGCATTTGGATTGTGCAACAATTAAGGATGCACCAAAAGCATATCTGGTTGGGCTAACATGTAACACTAAGCACTGTTGTGGAGTAACAGCTCTGATACTGAAGCACAGCCATAGAAGTAGCACTGTAATTGGAAAGGCATTTTCTTTCCAGTGATGAAAGGCTCCCCTGTAAAATGGTGAAATCTCTTCCCAGTTTGTGGGTTTTTTCCACACGGGACACTCCTTTTGTTGGTGATGGAAGCAACCAGAATAAAATACTGGTTAGCAGATTGGCACTTCATTATAACCTCTTAATAATATTAACAACAAAAATTTTTTTTTGGATACCATATTAATTCAGCTAAGAAATATTTATATACTTTTAGGCTGTTATAGAAACATGTTCCAATGCATTTCAGAAGAGATTTTGAATATACTGTGTTCAAATTTGATAAATGTGCCATTCTCCTCTGTTTGCAAATGCAAGTCTTTTCAATGTACTTTTTCATGCATTAGATTTTTAATACTTACTTTTCCACATGTGCCCTGGAGAAAAGCATGCAATCCACTGTTACTCTGAGGTAAACTGGATTTTAGTGTAGTCTGTTTCAAATTAAATGAAATTGTTTATTAGTTTTGCAGTTCTGGAGAGCAGAAGCACCCTTGGGTTTTCATTGAGCTGATGAGGGGTATGTTAGCCTATACATCCAAAGAAGACTGATGCTAATTGGGCTTTTCACTTTGATAAAGTCCTTGGTTTCAGTGATGATATGCAGGTTAGCTGCATCTTTTAATTAACAAAAAAAATTAAATTCCTCTGCTGGAATTCCCTAACTGGTGAGTGGTTTCTATATGCAAGTATGCTCTCTTGTGGTAAGCCATTTTATTGAATCCTTTGCCAGTTTGAAATTGTAACAAATTCTATTTCAAACGATGATATTTTTCGTCTGTTATTTCTTTATCATGCCATTGTTTCTAGGGTTTGCAGCGTGCTGTTCAATGGATATGGAATATGTGACTGTACATATTTTGCAGTTCTGTTCAGTGCAGTGAGTTAAATTCAGTGCTTGAGCAGCATGTGACTTTCCTGGTAGCATCCAGCTTGCTGTGGAATGAAGTGCTGTGTGGTTCAGGGTGTGATACTTGTCCAGCCTCTAAACATCAGGTACTAAAAACAGAGAGGATTCTAGTGCTGAAGCACCTTTATCAAATTCTAGTAACTGCATTTGTGCTTGCTGCAATAGCTATGATGCTGTTTAATTGAATCTGAGTCTGGGAAATTCAGTTATTCTGAATCAGTTACTCTGGTTTTGTCCAATAGCTAAGAGTGTGGGCAAAAAAAAGGCAGAATAACCCAAGCTTTGCTGTGATGTGGGTACTCCTGGGAGGTGTGACTGCCCAGGTGCATTTCTTCGCTCCGCCTTGCAGTAGGACTATCACAAATATACAGATAAATGAAAAAAACATAAAATCAAATACGTCTCAGTTGCCGTCTCTTAAAAACATCAGCAAGACAATTTTAGTCTTCATGATTAGCTTAATATCAAGGAAGTATAACTTAATAAATGGTTGAGATACTTGTAATCCTCTGTATTTCTCATATGACAGCTGGGATTTCTATCCAGATTCTTTACTGACTGAGTAATTTCCATATACATTTCTGTAGTGTTTTGCCTGGGGGTGAAGATAGCCAAATGTCAGCAAAAACATGAGGTTATGTTCAAATGATCTCAGTCATGGAAGTTGTGGATGCTTCTCTTCAAGGAAAATAAGGCTGTAAAGAAGAATTTCAGAGAATGTTTTTTGAAGGCCATTAAATTCATGGAATCCACTTAAACCCATAAACACTGGGCACATTTCTCGTGAGCACAACTGCTGTTGACTTTTGTAGAAGTTTTGGCAGGCTGGCGACTCGAAGATCACATTCCCATGGTCGCAGAGATGATGTGATGTGTGCCTCTGTGCATGAACATTTAATGTCAAAACAATCAATTATGCAGCAGGTGTGGGCTACAGTGGAATGATCTCACTTGGCACAGAACATGGATAATGTGTAGGAGAGTAGATGGATGGGATAAGAGCATGCTGGAGCAATACCTTCCATTTGCTGGAGTTAATTTAGTTGAGGAGATGAGCAACGTTTTTACAAGAAGTTTCTGTTGCATTCACATTATTTCATTTGTTATTCTTTATTATCAGTTACAGCTTCATTCAGTGAGAACTGAAAAGTGTGACCCTGTCCTCCAGTTTTCTTCTGGTTTTATGTAACTTGGAAGAAACAGGGAGTTTAAAAGGTTCAGCACGTGACACATTGACTCAGCTCTTCACGAGAGCTTAATAGACCCTGAGCAGGAACCTGTGCTAGAAGCTTAATATAAATATTTTATGGAGAAATGGAACATTATTTAAAGGCAGAAGTGGTGAAACAGCATCAGCAGTTTCAAACTCTAGAAGGCAGAGAGTAAACTGCACTGTTTACAGTGACAATTGTAGGAAGGTGTGAGGTATGAATCTGGAGTTTAAGATGATGCTGTGTCACTGTGTTCAGACACAACCATATGCTCATGGTGCTGCTTTACCCCATCTTGTTGCACATAACAGTCCTGTGCAGTTTGTGTTACCTGAAGCACAGAGTTAGTCTCAGTTAAAGGTTTTTGTTTTTTTCCCATGGGGCTGGTTTGCCTTAGTTAGCAGTCATCTCTCTTGCCATGGACTTCAACTTCCAAGTTGTTTTTGTTTCCTACTCTCCTTCACATTTCTCTTTTCCTCCATGTCCTCACCCACACTCCTCTTTCCCGTCTGATGCTTAAGAATCCCATTCAGAAACACTTCATCCATCTTTGATATTGATTCAGCTTTCTGTGGTATATGTGTGTGTTAAATATAAGATGGTACAGTTTTTCTTCTGGTTCAGTAGGCTCTCTTCAAGCCTTTTATGCAACTGGATGAGATTTTGTTTCTTTTTCTCACAGGACAATACTGATAGTATAAGTAAAGAACAAGGCAACTGCACACCCACTTACATAAATGTAGACCACAGAATTTTGCATGGAAATAATAATAATCATCATCATCATCTATGTTTAAAATTGATGGCTGTTCAGTGCTCAACTGCAGTATTATTCCTTTTTTTTCTTTTTCCAGTTGTTCAGTTTTCTAGGCAGGCTGAGTAACTCTAATCAGCCATGCAATGCCCAGAGAACTGACCAGCACCTCGCAGTGAGCCTGAGACCTAGAGATGTGTAAAAAGGCTCCTCTGGTTATCTTCGAAAGAGCAAGACCACGGGTAGTTTGCATTCCATAAGGATGAGGGATGCACAGCTTGTTAGGATGCTGCCCCTGTGTTTCCAGAGCAGCAAGAGAAATCAATGGTTTGGAGTATTTTAGGCTCTGCAGTAAGACTTCTGGAGAACACTGCTGACCACGAGTCTTGCTGCTCTCTGGGTCCATTTCTGCTCTTTTCTTTGGCCTTTCCATGTTTTCTCTGCTGCTTCTCCCCAGCCCTTCTTGTCCCAGTTGCTGTACTCTGAACTCCATTTCCCCTAAATTGGGCATGCTGTGAGATTTCTTGTTTGTTGTTGGTGAATTAATGAAATCACATTTCAGAAATCTGTGGAAACATCTGCCCCTGGATTGAGAGGTTCGGAATTTTAACCCACAGGGTCAAAATCTGGCAGTTGCAGGCGTTTGGAGCCAGATGCCATGCAGTGATAGTTCAGCAGTCCAGCCTATAGTCTGAACTGGCTGCCATGGAAGCTGTGAAAATAACTGCTACTTTATTCCACTATTTTCCATGCTGTCTTGTTGCCAGTTCTTCCCTTAGTGCCCAGTGTTCAGAACCTGTGTTGCTTTTTTTATTTTATTGCTATTGTCTGGTAAGATTTTGAGCTCAACTCCTTATAGTGTGCGTTCTTCTGTATCTGGAAGAATAAATCCAAGAGGATGGAGGAGAAACACCTTTCTGTGGCAGGTTAATGTATGAATTAATAGTAAGGATCACTGAACTTTGGGCAGAAGGTGACTCATATGGGAGTTGTATTGGTGCTGCAATTGAAAAAGTTTTAAGGTCCTATTTTAAATGAGTGATTTATCTTTACTCTCCATACTTATTTCTACCCTTAAAAAGGTGCAAAGAATCTGTTATCCTTCTCTGCCACAATGAATAAAGTTATTTCTGTGCTGTAAATAAACAGGCAATCTCCAGAGCTGGAGACAGTTTTTCTTCTGGGTGGGTGATTTTCAAGTAATTAACTAATTCAGTCATATGCAGAATACCGTTGTTCTTAAAAGGCTTCTAAATTTTGTGTGAGCTGGCGAGGTTTTCTGTACATGAACCTTGAAACAAATTTCAAAGCTATCAATTTTCATAGCCACATTTGTCAGTTTGGCAGCAGTTCATTCTGAGCTTGATGCTTAGCATGATTATTGTAAGTTATTAACTATGCTTACTGTAAATCACCCGAATCTGCCCAGCTCTGCTGGCAAGGTGGTGTAAGGCTCAGAGTGGTGCTAGTATATGTATTTATGACATATGCTACTGTTCAGAAATTACCTTTATCTTCAGGTTTTCAAGAAAAAGGATATAATTTGGTAGTGAGAATAATTTTAGCAGTATTCCTGTCTTGTGAAGAAAATTACTGAGCATCTGGAGTTCCTAATATTTTTTTTTATCCTTCAAGAATGAGCTGTTTCTGTTCTCTGATCCTTAAAATCAATCCCTCAGCCGAAAAACATGTCGAAATAACAGGTTACTCTTGGTGTTTTGAGTAATGTTTAGAGGCTGCAGCAGGAGTCTGGCACCTTTTGCATTTGGTTGCTGTCTGAAAACAAGCCCATCTCCCAGCCCAGCCTCTGCCCCAAAATGCTTAAATTGAAATTTAATGGCAGTGGGTGTAACTGGAGGAGCACAAGGCAAGGTGTGTGATGGCTTGAATTTTAGTAGGCACAAAAGAAAAAGGAAAAAGAAAAAAAAGGTAGGGTGAAGAAGGTGAGGTAGAAGAGGAGGGAAGCCACTTGTGACCTTCGCGAAGGAAGGTGTGTAAGGGCTCAGGCTGTCCAGTGCAGAGTGCCCGGCCAGGGCTGCAGGAAGCAGCTCCCACAGCTCCCTCCTGAGCCTGCAGAAGGTGAAATCACACGTGCAGTGCATGTTAGTGGCCCCTGGAGGTTTCTCTATTGATCTGTGTCTTAATAATGCATAATAGGCAATCAGAGCTTTGCTGATCTTTTCAGAGACACACTGTCAGCGAGAGTCCTAAATCACCCTGCTGCTGCTGGCTGTGTCTGACCTGCCCTCCACAACACCTCAGTACCTTTCACTTCCACTGGGACTGCTCCTGACTCAACCCAACAGAGTCAGCCTTGGCCTTTGGAACAATTACAAGTTATCATTTTGTGGTCTTTCAGCGAGGCAAGGTAGATCTGCAATTGGTTAAAGAAATTATTTCAGAATAGAATTGGTACAGGTGTTAGGTTTATTTTGTTTTGTTTTGTTTCTGCAAGCATGAACAAGAACATTGGTTTTGCATTTTTAGCCAGTTTATCTGTTCTGCCCTGTTTAGGCTTGACTCTCCTTTTGAAGATCATTCTTTTGTAGAGTGGCTAAGGATGGGATTTTTGGTTTAGATGCTCAACTAATTAGGATTTTGCAATTCTGATGTCTCCTCTGTCCCACTTATTGGAATATTGACTTTTAGCAATGCATACTCTTAAATCAGTAGGATCTTTATTGATACTTGCTGGTGACATAGCTAAGTTTGGCAGCAAACTGCAAACATACATTGCAGTAGTGCAGTGGGTTTACTTAGAAAGCAAGAAAAAGAGGTTTCAGAATTATTTATTATTCTTGGACACCATCTGCAATACTTGTCTCCTGGACTACAGGAATTCATAATCACTGCTGTAAAATAAGTCTTTTACCCTTGGCCTTTGAGAGTATTTAACAGCACAAGCTAATAGAAATTGTTGTGATTGTGTTACTACTGTGTGTAAGTACTCATTGTGCAAACCCATTCTGATTTTGCATTTGACAACATCAGAAGTTAATTGGATTACCAAAATAATGCACCAGCAACAATGGCAGAGAATTCAGCTTATAGCAGTAGTGTAAGTTTGTCTGTTTGTATCATCTCATGGCTGTTCCCTTTTTTTACCCTCCATTTTTTTTCCCTAGAAAAAGCGTAGTTTAGGCATGGTCATGACTTTTGTCTGTGTTGGTTCTTTAATAATAAAAAAAGCAAAAGCTACTGGGGCGAAAACTCATTTAATTTGCTCAGGAAGTAGGAGAATTGCAGACTATTTTGGATATTTTGAGTACAATGTTTAATGTTTTATTTATATCTAGCATAATAAATATGCTGACCAATAATAAGTCAGCAAAACTCAGTGTAGCTGAACTGTTCAAAATGAATCAGCTCGCATTTTTCCCTCTAACCTTGGACAGATGGCAGGCTGCTAGTGCTGTGGCTGACCAGGTGGATGCCCATAATCCAGAATTATCTAAGGAGGATGAAGGCCAGGATACCTATGGACTGAGGCTGAGAAGTCCAGAGACCTGTCTGGGCAGACCTGGGATGTAGGTGCCACATCCATGGCATGTCCTAGCCACGAAATTCCAGGCAGAATCAGGTCTTGCATCTTCTCTCCCGGTGAATCCATGGCATTAAGTGCTCCTGATCCTGAGCAGTGAGGAAGAGGAGGGTCAGCCCTGGTGAGGCTGTGCCTCAGGAGTGCTTCATTGGTTCTGAGGGGAAGAAGAGGCTCTTCTCCTTGTCCAGCCCCTCTGTGAAAACACGGCATGACTGAACTGTGGTGTCTCCTGAAGGGTGGGATGAGGGAGCACAGTTTAGGGCTGGGCAGGAATACCCAGCATAATTCAGGGTAAGTGTCTTGAGTGCAGTCTGCTTTCATTAGCACCCAGCTCTGAGCTACTGCTGTGTGTGACATGCCTGGACCAGCTCATTGCTTACTGCTTGGTGCATCTCTACACCACAAAACACTTCTTAGGTAAAAATGTGTCCAAACTGGCTCCATACTCTGTTGGCATTGGGGCTGAATCACATTGTCCTGGCCTCACACACCCTCTGTGATTCCCTGGACACAGGAGGAGGTTTTAAACTTGCTGAGTGCTCAAAGTCACCTTTTTCCCATGAAGCCCCTGAGTTCTCCCATCCCGGCCAGGGCAGAACTGGAGGATGGAGGCTGAAGATTCCACAGTGATGAGCACATTTCACACAGCAGCTCAGCCTTTGCTGATGGGCCAAGAATTGTTTTAATTTTTGAAATTTTTCTGGCTATGTGCTAAGGCGAGATGGAGATGTGTGGTTTAGTTTTTTCTCCTTACTGAAAAAAACCCCAAACTTGGGCCCCACAGTGTTTCTGTTGAAATAAAACGTGTGTGTATATATATAATATATATATGTTCCAATTTATGAAGTCTGCTGATATAAGAAATTTAATAAAAATGCTGGCAGATGATTATCTATAGTCATGCTATATAAACCTGGTTTTGGTGAGGTCTAGATCTTAGCAGTAGCAAAATACAAATTATTAAATGAAAATAGTTATAAAGTCTGGAAATTGACTTTTTGCTACTTTTTTATGATTTAATCTATTTATATAGAGAGACATACCTTCTTTTCCAACTGGGATGAATCTTGATGAGAATACAAGTAAAAATAAAATGTGTATTATCTGTGTATTTTTTTTTTATTTATGCTGAGGGAGAAAATATAAACCCTTTTGAAGATGAACCTGTTGTCTTTGTTCTCCCACTGAGAAATCTGCGTTCCCTCTCATTTGCTTTATTTCTTGTGTCTGAATCCCCTGAGCATGTGAACCTTCCTTTTCCTTGAAGGAGAGAAGCTTAAAGATAAAATGTGTTGTGTGTGCCCACTAAACCTGATAAACTGCTACTCCTTTCCTGATATAATTTCAGAGGGCGTAAGGGACATATTCCCAAACCTGTTAAAATCAACAGAAGTTCTGCAAACTTTAGTGCAATTTGGACCAGGCTGAAAGTGAAATGTGTCACTGAGTTTATCACGGCAAGGTATTTTCTTCTCCTGCAGAATGTTTCCTTCCCTTGGTCATCCTGTGTTAGGCACTTGCTGCTTTTTTAACGCTGCAGTGGAGCTTTTTCTCAGTCTGTGGTGGTCTAAGCCAGCAGATACTTCTTTTATCTCCGTATCTAAGAGCGGAATGTGGCTTTAACATTGACAAGAAGCACTTGGAGACAAAGACTGACCTTTTGAAACTGATGAAATGGAGACCCCAGGGAATCCCATTAGGAGCAGGGAAGGTAGATAACAGCTCCTTCCACCCAACAAAGGTACAACATTCTGCTTATTCTTAGGGGACTTTGTAACTGAGGCCGGTGTCTTTGGCCTTTTCTTTCAGTTCAAAGCAGCCATCTGTGGCCTTTAATTTGAGTGGTAGATATTCAGTTATTTTTTTATCTGAATATATAAAGGCGAACTGCTGGAGTTCTTATCTCAAAGACAAAGCAAAAGGCTAACAGAAGTTAACTGTTTCTCCCCGTGTAGTGCCTTGTCGTGGCTCTTCTTTCCTCCAGCCCTTGGGTGACCCCAGAGATGCAGAGTGGATGCTGCAGGTGCTGCAAGGGTTGGTGTAGCACTGACATTTCTCCTTCATTCCCAGCTGTCCCCTGGCACTCCTCAGAGCAGTATATCCATCAAACTGCACGTGCTGCTGAGATCTCAGCTGCATCTATTGATTTTTCTTGTGCATTTAATACAAATATATGCTGCTCTACCCCTAATATAAGATGTGAGAACTACTCTGTCTAGATGCTTTCTGGAAGGTTTGGATGAAAGAAATTGGAAGAGGGAGATAGACTGGCTTGTTTTAACAGTGTTATTCCTCCTTAGAAGCAATTAATTGTTATTTTCCTCAGTGTTTGTTTCTATTTTAATTGGCCAGAATTTCCTGACTGTGACTTGGTGGGATCCTTGGACACGCTTCCTTCTTTTCCAGCTCCATCCAGCATATGTTTAGGTCTTCTAAATTAATTTCAAAAGGATAAAATAGAAAACAGTGTCCTGTTTGTATCCTTTAGATATGAGCTGGTCATTTTCAGTAGCAGGACTGGAGATTCATTGTATTTATTTTTATTTTGCCTGACTAAGAAAGTATGAGTTCTGGGAGACCCTATGAAAGTTAGAAAGACACTGGATGGTGATCATAATATTCACTTGTCCTGTTTACAAAGAGTTCCTGATTTCAGAGGTGCACATGTGGCAATTGGGAATTTAGGGTTAGAGCTTTATAAATACTATTGACGCTACCCCCAACTTTCAGTCTTCTAGTAAATAAAGTTGTGAAAGCACAAGGGAGGGAGATCCCTCCTGTATTAACTGTTTAATCTGATTGCAAGTCAGAGATCTTGCTACACATCTTCAATAAAATACCAAGAATTGGAGCAGCAATTAGCATTAATTATTATTTGGATAACATTTCAGTTACGTTAAACATTGCTATAATAAATATTATTGTCTATAAACAAACATATATAATGTATTATATAGAAATATTATTTAAAATAGTAATAAAACTGCATTTTCTTAGGTTTGAGGGTAGTTATTTCAGGTTGCAAGTCATAAAGTTGATACTTTTCTTTCTTCATCAAGATGGGAAGACAGAAAATTATCTTTTGTGCAATAATTTTGCTTTCAGGTTCTGTGTCCAGACTTGAGATTGAGAAAGTCCTCTTTTCAGAGGTTGAAAAACGTTGCAGGAAAATTATGGTTTCCTTTAAATTCTTCTTTTCATCATTCAGTGTAACGGGTGCATATTATTGCCAACATGGGATTGTGCAGAAATTGAAAAGATAAATTTGGATGTAAGGTTTTTCTGAAATGCTTTCCTTCATTGAGAGAGTGGGAGAAATCTATGGTAGTTATCAAAATTTACTGCAATCATGCTTCTGTGTTTTATGTGTCTCAAAAGCAGAAAAGTAAATGAAAGGAGTCAAAAAGGATCTTTCAAAACTGTTGAAAATCTTTGCTCCCAGTGACGCCTTGGCTATTGTTTTAATTTGCTTTAGTTCTATGGTAGATCGTAACAGTGGGTGAGTAATTTACAAGAGCAACAAAGCCATCCCATTACTTCTTGGAAATAACAGAAATGAGCTTTTATACTTAGACAAAGACAGTTTAATTGCAGTCAGCTCTCCTGGAAAACAGTAAAAAAAAAAAGTCAATCCAAGGAAAAATTGTTTTTTTCTGGGGTCTTAAAGTGGAAGTAGCTCTTTGTCCTTACCTGCAGCTGGATGTGCAAATTGCTATTTTAATGAAGATATTTTGAACACTGATCCTATTAACAGGAAATATGGGGGAGAAGCTTCTACCTGCCTGATCTTCTTGATTTGTGAACTGTCTGCTTTTACAAAGGCTGGGATGGCTGCACAGCTGGCTTGGGTTCATATTTTAGGCCACTGAAGGTGTTTTCTTGGCAGGGACGAGACTGCCAGAAATCATATCTGTTGTTGCACTCCCTGGAGGGTTTTCAGATCACACACCGGCTACCTGACCACATGGATGTGCCTGCTCACAGCAGCCTGCCTGGGCAAAGAGCACATCAGGGGAGACAGCAAGAAACAGATACCTGGTGCTGATGGATCTGAGAAGTGACTGTCACCAGCTGGAGCTTTCTGACCCTGGGAAAGTGCATTCCTGGAAAGCAACTGAAGGGGTTCCTGACTGCTGCCAATAAATACCAGGTGGCTTTAAACTTTGCCCTGAACCACCTCCTTGAATGCACTCTGTGTAATATTTAACTGGCAGGCTGGACTGACCGGCTGAAATATTAAATGGCTTGAAATGGCAATGCAGAAGACTTTAAAAAAATTTTAAAAATAAGAAAAAAGCTTATTTGGTTGCTCTGATACTCTCAAGTATTCACTTCTGCATCACTGTGACTGGCAGGTCTTGTTTTGGGCCATGGATTGCTCTCCTTCCTTCGAGGGCAGAGAAGGAGTGATGTTCACTGCAGGGGTGGCTGAACTGACCAGATTTTGGTGAGGTGCTGGTCATAAGGGTTTGCTAGAGGAGAAATCTTCAGAGTCTTGGCACAGCAAATGATGGCAGTAGTTTGAATTGACCTCTTCTGTGTGCAGCATTGTGCACTGTGTGTTGGACCAGGACAGTCTCCCTGCAGGAGGTAGAACTCTGCATCTGACAGCTGGCACTTGGCACTTGGAAGGCTTGGAACTTGAAAATGCTCCCATTTCCTGGGAATTCAAGGAACTGCATTTAGGAGTTTGCCTCTCTAAAGACCTGGGAATAAAAGTCTGTAACTCTGCTGTTTGACTCTTGTCCCTTATCTCTGGTGTCTCTGGGTACTGCAGAGCCTGACCATGCACCCAGACCTGTCGTGTGTCCAAGGTTACACACAGTGATTTCTTTCACATGTGTGGATACCTTTAGCTCTCCTATACAGTGGAAGGCTTGAAAGACCACTCTAATCCCTCTCTCTGTTTATCAGCCTTTCAAGGGAAACTCTTTTGGTTTCCCCACATAACTTGTGAGGATGCCTCAGGTTTCTGTGTCAATGCTGCACTACAGGACAGTGGCTGTAAATAAGATGGTGAGAATAGGAGCAGTTTCTGTAGTGTGTCCTTAAGAATCAGCAGACCTACTGACACCTCAAGTACCATGAATTCTTGATTGGGGCATGCCGAGCTTGTCAGAGGAGCCATCTGCCACCACTTTCTGTGTGTATTTATTTATTTATTAGTGAGGTGAATCCTGACGCCTCCCATGGAAGAACTGTGAGGGGAAAGATGTTTTTTATTCAGCTTCCTGCAGAAGATCTTACAGAAAAATGATGGTTTAGCTTCTCTCGTTGATTATTTCTCCTGATACTCTGCATCATGTTGTATTCCCTTTTATATTGTGTTCACTGACTGGTCTCTGACTAATATGTCTTGATATTTGCTACTCGAAGTGACATACAAAGAAGCTGTCATCACCAGCTGTGCAGAAGATATCTGAGAAAACCAACACTTAAGTACTAAGAAGGAAATGAAAATGTCTTTTCTGCCCTGCTAAATATGACTTTTGGTACTTTTTTTTTTTTTTTTTTTTTTTTTTGCCATCTTTCTCACTTGGCTCAACATGCTTGGCTACTCTGAAAGAGAAACACTTCGCTGGCTGCCTCTTGTATGATCTCCAGGTGCAGGGGCCAATGCCCAGTTCCCTGCAATGCAGAAATAAGTCAGCTGATTACATTTCTGATGCCTTTCTGAAACCTGTAATACTCAGCCTCTCCTCACATTTAAGGCATATCAGGATAGGTTACTTCTGTGTCTAAATGATTTAGCTTGGAAAATAAATGTTCAGCCCTGATCCTGAATAATTTACTGTTCTCTTAAGAGGTGAGAATAGGAAGTAAGCTATTACCATAAAAAATTTTTACTGCAATTTTCTTCTGCATAAGCTTAAATTCTGTGTAGAGAGGTTGTCAATTAGTGTGCAGATTTTTTTAATTGGCTATAATAAAAAGCTAATTGGTGTTTTGCTTAAAGAGTGAATTAAGAAAGTGTTGCTATAGAAACTTTACATGTGTATAGTGCTGCTCTACATAACAGTAGATATAATAGTCTAATGACCTTTCTGAGCCAGCTGTAAAGTCAAAGAGAATGTGTTAAATTCAGGCTGGCTGCAGAGATCATTAGGAGTTTGTGACTTCACCCATTTCATTGCCAGAAATTGTCTCTGGCATTGTCTCATAGAATGTTTCTCTTGACTCATGTCAAACCACATAACAAATGCTGGTCTCAAAAGACCTGAACTTTTGTAAAATCTGAGTGCTCCGATTGTGAATGTGTAAACCGATCTGTAATCTGTCAAGCATAAAATGTACTACTGGGAAAAATTCATTTTCATAATCTGAGAAAATGTGATGATGGATTGAAAGTGGCAGCATCTAATCCAAGAGCTGTTGTATCCTTGTATCTTTCCCTCCTCTCCCTGCCCTCTCTACACACTGGATTCTGAGCCTCATGTGAAACACAGGAATTACAATTTCAAGTGAAATGGGATTTCTGCTCTAATTTGCAATATTCTCTACTAGCAAGAAATACCTTCTCAAATGTGAACTTTATTGAGGAGAGAATAATTTCTTCAGGATTTGTGTACAGGAATTTTTTTCCTCAGGCTTCCCTAATGAAATTACTTCAGAGTCATTATCTGTACCTTTGCTAGCTGGATAAAAGTTATATATAGGTGGCATGGACAAAACTTTTGAAGTATCTGATGAACATAGTAATTGCTGCCAAGGAAGGTGATCACTAATGAAATAAATGGCTCTGGCTGGTAAAACTGAAACATGACCTTTTATTTTCGGTTCCCTGATTCTGAATCTTGTTGTTACTGTGTCAACAAACAAATTGTTTTGCTCCTTTTTAACTGTATATCTAGGAAGTGTAGGGGTGTGAGAGCTTGCAGTTATTTGTCATGGTGACAGAAAAAACTTAAAATGTTCTGCATGTCCAAATGTGAGAGACAAAACTATGTGATGTTGTTGTTTTGTGGAATTGTTCACTGTGGGTTTTTCCCCCACTGATTTTCAACTAAATAAACAAAACCAAACCCCCATTCTTTGCCTGCTAAATTTGCCCCTGTTCTTGTTCTTCAAACTGGTAAAACATTACCATGTTTGAGTGATTAGTGTATGATTTAGCCTTTTTTCCCCTCCCTTCTTTTCCTCTCCAGTAAATGCTTAATAAATAAATAAATAAATCAGTCTTCTAAGTGGGTAAATTTAGGAGAATGTCTCAGAATTCAGTGGAATTATCCAGACAGCTTCTTTCTGTACCTCTGGGTCAGGACTGAGTAGTGTCATAACTTAGCAGCTATTCTTCCCTTGATACACATATGTAAGCCCTATTAGTGTTAATGCCTTTTTGAAATGCTTCCCTCATATATTCAATATCTACTACTGTGTCCAAACTCTGAAGTCTTATGAGTTGCATGGCATGTGACTGTCTCTAGAGCTTAATAGAAAGTTGGATTTAATCTCATAGTTCATCTTTTGAGCAGTAAAACTGTAAGAAAGATAAAATGTTGTAACGTGAAGCTTTTATCTGAGACCTGTGAGCAAATAAGTTTTTTTTTTTTTTCTGGTCCAGGGAAAAGACTCATTTTTTTTGTCATTTTCTTCAGCTTCCTTTTGTCTTGCCCAGTCAGACCATGAATGTAACATGTGCTTACAGGGGCTGCATAGTCTAGAGGTGTTGTTTTGCAGAAGAATTGTACAATATTGTATTTATGATTGTCAAGGAAATGTGATTTTTGGAACCCAGTAAATCCATCCTTCAGTTTAAATTTTTGCAGCTTTGCTGCAATTTTTTTTTTTTAAATGCCTTTGTGAAGAGGGGACTGCGTTTTTGAAGGGCAAAACATGAATTTTCTTTAGGACTGGTATTTTTATCTTAGTTTTACTTGACTATACAAATTTCTGAGCATCCCAGTCTAACATTGCTTTCACTGTAAAATCCGTAAAATTTATATTAAAGCCAAGTGTCTGGTAGAGGGAACTGCTAGTTCAGTGTGTTATTTGTTTATTTGGATTAGTGCTGGTTGTGGCCCTACAAAATGGAGTAATGGAGAGGCTGGCTGGGTTGTGCATTCTGGACATTGAAAAGAAGTCACAGAATCAATGAGGTTGGAAAAGACCTCTGAGGTCCAACACCACTGAGTGAATCAGACCATGGCTCTGAGTGCCACAATCTTTCCTTAAACAGTCATGGTGCATTTCTCTTTTTATTTATTTATTTTTTAATTACTTCTTTACTGACATGGTTGTGTTTACAGAAAGTTATGACAAAACTTGGTTGCTATTGGTTCTTTTCCCCCTTTGTTTTATAATTTATGGAGTGCAGCAATGGAAGCTTATTAGTGGAGCAATCTGTGGAATCTTTATAATAAGCCTTGATTACGACTGAACTTCAGTGATATGCACAGAGACTGTTTAAATATGTACTGAACCACCTTACTTTGCTTGAGGAAGGAACACATTGACAACTGAATTTCATTAAAGAAGGAGGGAGATTTATATGGGTGATAATGAGGTTGCTACTGGGAAATAGGTGAAAAACTGAAATGATCATAATATCAGTGTTGTTTATTTTTGTAATAAGAGCAAATCCTGTTTACTGATGGATAACAAAGGCAATTGTTTATTGTCCAGTGTTTTGTAGTATTGCTGAAGTGCCACCACAAATTCCCTGCTGAGGAGTCAGCTGCTTAATGAAACAGACCTTGCTGGATACTAGGACATTGATTTTAACATTTTAGGCCGATATTTTGTTTCTCTAAATAAGAAAAATATTTCCTAAGTACCATCATGCTTCCAAATATATTCTACTTTGCTACTGTGTCAGAAAAATGCATCTTCTTTCTATATTTATATTTTATTTCTATATTTATATTCTATTTATATTCTATATTTAAAATTTGTATCATTGCAAATGATCAGTTTTCTGTTTCAATGAATGGTATTATAAAATGTGATGTATTCCTCTTTTGCAGAGAATTTGTGTAGAGGCCAGATTGAAAATATGCCTTCATGACAAAGTCTCTACAAAGCTGATCTCGTCTTGGCTTTAAGGTAAATGAAAAAAACCTCTTCTAACTTTTCTTCTCATAATGGATGTTATTTAGCTTGGAAGAAATGTGAGGATATCATGTGCCCAGAATAAAGAAAGCATTTTAAGGAGTTAAGTTGCAGAACTTAAAATTTAGTCAAAATAAAATGTAAGCATAAGCCAGTAATTTGAGTATGGCTTCAGTAATTAAAAGAAATGATAGTGGCATGAATCCTTATGTATCTTACATACTGCCTTGGCAACTGTCTGATTTTGTCTGAAAATTGAATATGCATATGAAGGAGAGATCATTCTAATTGAATGGAAAATATGAAATTAAAAAGGCAACAAAGTATAAATAATTGAAAATCAAGTTGCAGCTCTGAGCTTCTGTATGTTTGGCGCTCAGTTGCAAACAAAATTGGTAGAATGTTAAGTCACATTTTTCTTTCTCTTAATTTTCCTTTCATGGTACCATACTCCTGGTATAGGGAGCGAGGCAGTGAAAATGATGAAGGGGTAATTAAATATCTGTAAGAAAGTAAGAGC
This sequence comes from Cettia cetti, assembly GCA_013401135.1. NCBI lineage: Eukaryota > Metazoa > Chordata > Aves > Passeriformes > Sylviidae > Cettia > Cettia cetti. The sequence continues at coordinate 4,487 of VZUI01059903.1, read as the reverse complement.
CAAACCAGAGACTAATTTTCAGCACTCTACAGCTTTCATTATATATGTATATGCTTTGATTTCTCATGTATATGGAAAATGTATCCTCTAACTGCATATTTTTAGCCTTTCTCCTCCAGAATTGTTTAACTTGCTGTGGCAAGCTTGTTTTGTTTGTGAAATCATTGCAGAAAAGAATTCTTTAAAAAACTTCGTGAACAGTTAGCTACCTGTGAGTACAGCTAAGTATTCTTAATCTCAACTAAGAGTCCTTTAATGTGGTTGTACCTCATTTGAATGTTTAGCATGTATTGTTCATTTGCTGAAATCACTCAGAATGAATGATTTTCAGTGTTTGGAACTTCTTGATTCTACATGTCCTGCTGTGTCTGTGGATGAAGGCACCAGTGAGGTTGCTGTTCTCAAAAAGCTTGATTTTCAACAAAACTTGCCCAAAATTTAACCAATGCAAGTAGACATTGCAGAAGCCACCTGCTATTTCTTATCCCAGTTATTTGGCTTGTGACACTGGCACAAGCCATAGACCCACGTCCCAAGAGCACAATAAATTGGAAATGTTCACTGTCAAAACTGGTTCTGTTGTGTATTTGGTTTAAAGGCCCAGGATTTGCCCTTAAGTGTCAGGTACTTCTAGAACCAAATCAGATTCAGTAGCTGTTGGCCATTTGATGGCAGCAGAAGGTGATACAAGAGTGGACTTCAGCTGAAGGAGCAGTGTCCTCCCCTCTGTCCTCAGCATGGCCCTGCCACTTGCCCTGTGCCTCTGGGGGCACTTGGGCTGCTGTGTGAGGGGCTGAGTGAGAGCTGCTCTGGCTGAAGCCATCCTGGGGCTGGGAGGAGAGGAATCTTCACCCTCACTTGCACTGCCCAGCTCTGCTCGGGCTGCAGGACTGCCCTGCTGGTGCCTGCCAGTGGAACTGGACCTGTGGCTTGAGAATGGCACAGACACAACTGCTCCAGAGGTGGGATTGTATTTGCACTGATACTAAAGACTGGATTAGTATCTCCAGTGGTTGAAGCACTGTTTTGTTTCCCTGGAATAAGTTTAAAATAGCACATTTTTGCTTCTGAGATGAATTGGTTTTTATTTATCTTGACACGGTCTAGAGCAGCACTTCCTCATGTTGAATGCCGTTTTTCTGGGTTTAAAAACCCTGTCATCTGTTGCTCTATTTTTTTAATAATTCAAAGGGCACTTCAGTACTGTCAGCATGAGATCATCATTGTCTAATAATATTAGATGTCCATTAATGTCAGCTTTTTACAGAACCCTCTCCCTAATACAGCCATACCTTGCAGTCATGCTGTACCTTTCACTACAAAGCAATTATCTGAGTTGTGTGAATTGGCTAAAACCCATCAGCTGTTAAAACTCAGAACGCTGCTTCTGCTTGGGAAGAAAGTCATGTTGTTTAACTTCCCCCTCCCCTTCATCCATCTCGGAGAGTGAGAGCCTGTGTGAGGGAGAAAAGAAAGGGAGCCTGATGGTGCTTAATGGCTGATGAATACAGTCAAGGATACAGGAATGGTTGCCTGGCAACTTGGGAGGATGGGCTGAGGTCCCTTGTCACTGCATAGGAGTTGACACTGGCTCATCTCTTGAGCTCATGAAGACTGACTTCTGAGGGTTTGCGCACTTTATCCTCAATACGGATCGTGGCTGGGTTAGATTTGTATCTTACATGTTTTGTCTCTGTCTATTTCATGCTTCTAAAATGAAACACAAAAGGAATAGAAGCAAATCAAGCGTTTTACTTCAAGGAAGAAAATGTATGCTTCCTGTCCCATGCAGTTATTGTGCTCTCAAGATGATAGCACATCCCTTCCTGTGTCTAAGAAGAGATTTGCCTTAAATTGAGAGCTCTTAGACCTAATTCCTGGTAAAGTTCTTTTTTCTTAGTCCCAGATCCCTCTGAAAATTATCATTAGTGCTAAAAGGTGATGATTTGGGTTTCGTGTTATAATTGCAGCCTTGAGAAGAAGCTTTTCTGTGGTTAAACACAGCTCTGAAGTGACACATCTGCTTTGTTTCCCTTCTTACACAGAAATAATGCCAGGCTGTGAACACACTGGGGAGTGTGACACACGTGACCTTGAACAAGTTGTTCTTAAACAATTCCAGTGGATTTTGAGCATATGTGTCAGCACGAGGGGTGGATCTCTCTTTGTGCTGCAGTAGGGTTGTACGTGGGTGATGTTTGCTCAGGGATGTGGTGTTAATTTGGTGTTCCCTAGAAGACTTTTTGGGAAAGTACGTGGGTATTACCACAGAAAGGCTGTTGTCATCAAGTGAATATTGATCCAGGAAATAGTTTTCTTTTCCATGGAAATAATTATTAAGGAGAAAGGTGCAAATGGCTTGCAGAGGCTGCGCAATCCAGCGTGCTCTGAACATTTCCAGAGACAGTAATTTTGTTTGTGCTTTTGTTTCTCAGAAACAACTTTGGTGCCTCGTGATGAGGTCAAAACTGCAGGAAACAGGAAAAGATCTACCTGGCAATTTTGTGCCCATTTCTTACACCAGACAAAAGTGAGGTTAAAGTGTGTGTATAACTACAGTTGTATCGTCTTGGGGATTCTTAAAACAATAAAAAAAATCAAACACCTCTTACTGGTAAGAGCAACTGTCATTTGCCAAATGTTTGCTTCCCTTTTTGCTTGTGGAGTTCAAGATGTTAGTTAATGGTTGTTCTTAAGCTCAAACATTAGAGCATTTTGGCATATTCTGAAACCTGACCAGCTATCAAAAAACAGTGTTTGCATGGAAGTAAATTTGCATTAAATTTACTGCTGGCTTTGTAATTATCAGACTTTGAATAATATTCTGATTTTTATTAGTATTTTCATCTAGCTTTTTTTTTCCCCTACACAATTCATTATCCCTCTCTGTCCCCAAGCAAACACCCAGAGGCCAGACAGCAGCAGCCAGCTATGTGGAACTACTTCCTTGTAACTGGAGCTCCTCAGAAAATCAGGTGAAAGGTTTGAAATGTTTCAGTTTGGATAGCCAAAGCCTTGAGGCCATTGTCATTAACAAAATGGTCTTTCTCCTTCCTTCTCTTGTAAGCTGTAGCTTTTGACTTACTATTTATCTTTTTAATGGTTTATACTTATATTACAAGCCCTGAGTTTGCTAGAGGGTATTGAGAAATATTTTGTAGCTTAGGATGATTCATGGGAAAGTTTGGGTAAACTGCTCTGGACTGTATTTTGTGATAACTTGTATTCTTCAGGGCAACCTTGGTCTGGGGCAAGATTGCTCTTTCTCATCATCAGTTCGTGTAATTGTCTGTGGATAGAATTGTACTCCAAATATAACCACTAGCATTGAGGGAGCTGCAACTGCACTGGTGTTACAGAAACTTTGGATCCAAAGCCTCAAAGTTGTGCTTTAATCTGCTGTATCAATGAAGGAAAAGATTAAAATTTTAAGATGAATCTGTGTTCATGTTCAAGGTGTCCAAATTGCTGGCTGCTTATTCCCCTATAGCAGATTCTAAGATGGCAAAATAACTTAAAAATACTTATGATTGAACCAAGACAATAAGTAAGGGGTTTTTTTTTTGGTTTTTTTTTTTTTTTTTAAACTGTGGGCAGTTTGTATTATTCTCTGTCTGTACAATGCATTTCTGTTGAAAAAAGCCCTACCAACTTCTGTAATGTTATCAGAAATGTTCTTTTATTTGCAATTCAAATGAAATAATTTTAAACTTCAAATCATTGTTGCCCAGCTTTAGTAAGGAATATGAGTGGAGTACATTAAATGCTTTCAGCATTCTGTTGAAATGCCTGCTGCTTAGGAAATTTCAGTGTTACTGATCTGTTAAAACATTGGTTACATTGAAATGTTGGTTAAGGAAACTTACACTATGATGATTTAAATCAGCTGGTTTTGACACTTTCAACTTAACTTTTGCAAGGGTTTTGATCTTCTTTTACTGACCGATACTGTAGCGATTGCTGCTGGTCTGCTTCATTTCTTATGGAACTGAAACACAGAAAGTCATGGAAAGTTCAACCCAGAGCAGACAAGAATTAAAAGATTTTACTTGTTTTGTGTTTACCATGAGCACTGTATCAAAGTGAGATTCTGATTTTTTTAATTATGGACACAAAATTAACTTCTCATATCTCATTTTGGCTTCTGTGCTGTTTTGTTATTTAATATCCTATCCATTTGAGATATGGAGACAATTTATTGATTAAAGCATATGATAGAACAGGGAAAAAAAGGTCATTGTTGCTGCATTTTAGATCTCTTATCCTGTATTGCTTCTGTATTTAAAAAATACACATGAAAATATAGAAAGCAATGCAATAACTGCATACAAGCAAATACCAAGCCAACAGATGTGTTTTCTAAGAGCACAGCACTGCAACTGGAATTGGGAAAAATAAAATTTTATCGTGGATTTGGGGAGAAATGGAAAACAGTGCTAATCTAAAAATAATTTGTCCTTTTTTTTTTTTTTTTTTTTTTAACCCCC
>VZUI01059900.1:0-12885 GCA_013401135.1 Cettia cetti | reverse complement strand
CAGCCAAAATGCTGTGGGTTTTCTGTGCTTTTTGTTCTAAAGCTGGGATGGAGATTGCTGAACTCCAACTCAACTAAAGTCCACAGGGACTAGAAACACAGCTTTGATAATGGAGATTTGCTGTTGGCTGAGTTTGTCTTTTCCAGACCCTGTGCAGGGAAGTGTCCCTCTGGCACATTCAAGCGCTTCAGGGAGGAGAGTCCCAGCTGAAGGCATGAGGCAGGAAAATGTTCATCTCAGCAGAGGAGAAACCCTGCTGCTGTTTTGCACTCAGTGAGAGGAGCAAGGGGCCAGCAGAAAATAATATCGAGTGGTTTGATGGAGTGATAGTTCCCATGGCAACTTGGTTCTTACCTAACAGAGCCCAGCACACACCTTCCCCAGCTGGTGCCCCTGTCACAAGCTACAGGCAGGATGCTGTGGTCACCATTTCTGACTCAGTTACACCAGGCAGAATTAACCCTGCCCTGCTTTTGAAAAAACAAGTTAACCACATCCTGAAAGGGAAAGAAGGCTTTTCTGTCCCTGGCTGAGTTCCTGCTGGCTTCAAGAGAGCCTCTGCAGTGGACACAGCAAGGTGTGCTGCATTCAGCTTGGTCAAGTCACACCCTCAGGCCCTGCAGACTGCCAGAGAAGACCCTGAGCCCTTGCAGAAGCTTTGTGAAATTTGCATGGCAAATCCAGTAAAATGCTCATTTAGTGCATTCTACCACCCAAACATAAATCAGAAATTTTTATTCTGATTTTCCAATGACACCTTGAATTTTTTTTCTTAAGCAGTCCACACCTTTTTCCCAGTCACTTAGGCAGATTTCTATTTTCTGTTTTTCTTAGAGAAAACCAGTGGGATCAGATGCACAGGAGGGAAAGGTCAATGATTAAGTACTGATATAATGCCTTAGTCATGAAGTCTTGATGAAGTCTGGGTTTAGGATTGGATCCATCTACACCTCCTGTGAAAAGGAGCTCAGAAAGCATGGTGGTCCTTTCTGTACCTCATGACTCAGTGGGAGGGACCCCTTTTTACAGCTCTACCCCTTTCTTGGCCCCAGTCTCTGCATCAATATTTCCAAGTTAATTTCAATTCCTTGTTCCTGTCCCTTATTCACCCAAGCAGTAAAGCTGCAGAGTGAGTGTTGCTGTTGGATTGTGACATGCTTGGGCAAATTTGTATTAAACCTGTTTTTGCTGACACCTCTGACAGTGAGTGTTTCATTGACCTAAAGCCCACATTTCATGACAGGGTCCCAGATTGCCCCCACTAAGCAGTGCCTTTTCACTTTGCATTGGCAATGCAGAGCATGCAGCTAAAGAAAGCAGGAGAATTTAATTGCTTTCAGCCCAATAGTAAGATTGTGTTAGTGTGGTTAATTCCACAGAAGGGGACAGAATCTCCAGCTCTCCCAGCTGAAATCACCTGAGGAAAGTTTTGTAGAGAAACTATGCTCCATATTAAAATATCCTCTCTTAAAAGTAGCACATTTGCATGAGGAATTATCCCGACATCTGAAAAAACAATATTGTCCTGTGAGGGATCCCATGATACCAAAATAATGGACGATGATTACAAGCAGAACTCTTGGTACAATACATGTTAGCAGTACTACCTCTGTTCTCCAACAGATTAATTTGTGTCCATATTTGATGGTCCTCAGAGAGCCTTTTAAAATCTCCAGGGCTTGAGCCACTTTCCCTAGAGGTATTCAAAAGCTGCCTGGTCATGGTCCTTGGCAAACAGCCCCAGACAATCCTGCCAGAGCAGGAGAGACCCAGTCATCTCCACAGGTCCCTTCCAACCTCAATAATTCTGTACTTCTGTGATACCTTCCTCATACTGTGGGAAATAAAAACTTTTAAACTTCTTTATATACCTTTAGTCAGTGGTTTTGTTCACCTTTGCCCAGGGGGAAAGGAACTGAAGTTTCATTCCAAAGGACTGTTTCAGCATTCCAGGCCTGATGAGCTTAACATCCCACCAGACTGTGAGTAGAAAAAAAGGTACATAATAGATAACGATCCTTAATGAAGTCAGCTCCAAACCACCCCTGGCATGACTGGAGACACCTGGTCTGGGAAAGATGGATAAGAGAATGAAGAATGAGACCATCATTATCATTGAAGTCCAAGGGATCAGTAACCAATATGAAAGCAAATACTAAAAGCACTGTTCACAAATAAGAGTGTTTCAGGTCACTTAATAAAGTCAAGGGTATGAGCAAAAGTAATTTAATATTAAGCCACAAAGCACAAGAAGTTACTACAACTTACAGGACAGCTAAGGCACAAGGGAAAACAAGCAACAACAAAATTGAATAAAATCCAGGCAATAAAAATGAACTGAGAACTACCTAGGGTTGTGGGTGAGTGCAGGTGAAAAGACAGTGCATGCAAATATAAAAAGGATCATGGCCTAAAATCTTAATAACAACACCTGAACTTAATAGTTATTTAACTTAACTTATACTTTTAGTCTAGTAATTTAACATAGGGAAAGTGCTTTACTTATACCCAACTTAACTTAAACATCATTTATAGCTTAATCTTAACAATCTAACAGGGGAATAACACTTAACAGCATTTAACCTAATTTACGAACATAACTTCATTTCAAACTTTGCAACTTAACAAAAGGACGCTTTGCAAAACTTAATTTACATTTAACAATTTAGCAAAAGACCAACACTTAGCGGCACTTAAGTAAACTTCAACTGAACCTTACTTACAAGACTGAATACTTAGATATCTGAGAATGCAGTATTTCTCTCAGATTTGCTACAGCATATGCACAGGGGCATGCAGGCAGACAGAAACAGTCAATCCAAGCAAGGTACCTGTGAAAAATTCCCCTCAGAGGTCAGTGAAATCCTCACTTTTGCATTTCCTGACAGGCAAAGGGTAGAGCCTCAAGGAGTGAGGGTATCAGCCCAGGACACATTGTGTTTTGGTGATCCTCTAGGTATAGCAGTCCTGAGGGTTTGCTGGCTCTGAGACGCATCCCACTCAGAGGTTGATTGCTGATCACAGCCCACTGCAGTCCAGGAGAACTCAATGGGCCCCATTTTGGACCAGTGTTTATAGGGTCGCAAGAGAATGGGCTTTAGTCATAACAGTGTTTCATCCTGGCCAGAGTTTGGGTTCTTTGAAGTGTGAGAATAGGAAGGTTATGCCATTCAGGCCAGAGAAATATTTTCCAAGGCTGGTCATAAGCAAAACAGCAGCTTGTTAGCAATTCCTGGGGGGAGACTATTTCTGATAATCTGGGAAAGAGCTGAGCCCAGGTCCTGTCTTCAAGACCAAGGCCTAACAAGCATTTCTCAAACCACACTGCAGCCTGGAAAGGAGTAGGTGGGAGAATGAACCACCACAATTATGTAACTTGGCACCAATGAACATTGAACCAATGAATTTCCAGGGGTTTTGACTGTAAAAGTATGTGAATAATCTAGTGAAAAGCTTGTGTGATGGGTTTTCTCTGCACACCTGGGCAATGTGTGGATGAAATTATTTCTGTTGCACATTGTAGACAAAATAACATCCTGGCCAGAATAAAGTAATGCCTTAATTCTCTAAAAAGTGTTGTTGGGGAGCTTTTGTTTTCCCCATAGTTTTGGTGACAAGATTACCTATGATGTGAATTTCAATAAAACTTTTAAAGTAATTTTAGGAAAATTTTCACCATCAGGACATCATGTGTAATTTTACTCCCCCTAGGTGGGTCTCTGTTGGGGGTTAGAATTTTTCATTTTTTCTTTCTCTCATGGAATTTTGTCCCATTTGTTTTTAAGAGACAAGAAAGACTGGTACTTAAGAGAGACAGATATAGCAAAGGGGGAGGAGGAGGACTGCAGCTGACTACACTATTATATCTAAGAGGCGTTCTCTTGGGAAGGGCAGAGACACCTCGAGATTTTGGGCTGGGGGAACGGGGCTGGGCACAGCTCCTAGCTCTCTCTCGCTGTCAGGCTCTGAGGATGGTCAAGCTGTTGCTTGCTGTGGGAAGAATTCACTGCCACCACTGCAGCCCAGCCTGGTGCTGCTTCTTCCTTACTGTACATGAGCCTTTGCTCGTAAGAGCTGCTGCACGGCTGTAACCTTATTAACACCCTATCCCACTAAAAAGGACCCTCACCATCCACTTGGGTGCCTCAGGGGAGAATACCGGACTTCAAGCCCGTGAGCCCCCTCTGAGTGATATTCTCCTGACTGTGTTTGGGAGCCAGGCTACTGCTGCCCAGCACTGCCACTGCTCTGGGTTCTTTACTACATTGTAATCCTGCATCTCAGGCCTGCTGGGACACCGTGCAGCTCCTGCTACACCTGCAGAGTCTCTGATACATTCTGTTTGCTACTCCAGGTTCTGCTTGTCCCAGCCATTCCAGCTGCTGCTTCTGAGGCCCCTGCTACAGCTCATTTTGAGGGGCACTGGGACCAGCTGCTCCTGTGGGTTTGTAAAAGAAGTCCCTTCGCCATCTCTCCTACTGGTTGGGCCCACCATTACCCACATGCAGAAAGGAGACCCTCCCCTCTCCTCTCTCGCCTGAGCCGCCATTACCGCCTGAGGGAGACGAGCTGAGCCCGCGCCACAGCGCCCCCTGCAGGCTCAGGGGAATCAGCGCACCCGCCCTGCCCGGCCGGGAGCCACCAGCGCCCCTGCTGGCCGTGACCGGAACTGCACCAAAGGGGACAGTGCCTGTGGGCGGGGGAAGGCTGTGACTGGGGCCTGGGCCGGTTTGTTGTTGCTGCCAGGGTTGTGTGTTTGCCTTGTTATACACACACATACTAGTAAAGGACTGTTAATCCTTTTCTCATATCTTTGCCTGAAAATCCCATAATTGCAACGTTATAATACTTTGGAGGTAAGGAGGTCATACTTCTCCATTGCAAGGGAGTATGAGAGTGTGTCTCATAACATCTGAGGGCCCAGCCCGAATCAGAGTTGGCTGAAAAATAATTAGCGAGTCAGCATAGTCAAGTGTGTCTTGAAAAATCAAAATGGTTTAATAAAATAACTGAAATAGTACAAAACAAGGACCAAAGCTGAGCACAGTGTAAGGACAGATCCTTCATCTGCTAAAACACATTGAGAATGCTGTTGGTTCCTTTGTTCTGTCCCCTTTTCTACTTAACGATTGAGGATGGGTCGATTGGAAACTTGCCAATAGAAAGGCGTAGGGTATAGGTTTTGACAAACAGTGACAAGGTCCAACAGGTGCTTCTCCCCTGGCACTGAGCCAATTACAAAGAGAAAAACATAGAACTTTCCAGTTAAACTTCCTAAAAAGTCAAGAGGTAAACTGAAACCTTTTTGCTAATATAGAAATGCCCACTCAGGAGTGGAGGGTGCATTACTACAACAGATGTTCCCACCTTCCTTGGCAGACACCTGTCTTTCAAACCAGTCTCACACATAGAGTAACAGTCTCACACATAGAGTGTGGTATCTAACATCTGTTCTGCTGAGCAAGTGAAAATGCTGAGAGCTCTCTCCAGTGGCAGAGAACTTTAAAAGCATCCTCTTTCCAAGAGGTTACACAGGAAAGCATCAGGAAGAAGAAGGAAATCTGAATAGCAGGAGAATATTTTGCATTTTCTCTCACATTTTTATTTATATCCAGGGAGAGGAGTGTTTATGCTTCCAGTCTAACCTTTTCTAACTTTTGCAGAAATGTATGGGAATGATGCTAGCAAGATTCAATATCTGAAAGCCAAGACACAAAGGATGGAGCCTGGAAAGGCTCTGGCAGCACCAGGCAGGACTCCCAGACTCATTCCTTCAGGATTGGCTTTCCCAGAGCCAGCAAGAATGTGACAGAAGGAAAAGTTCAGGACAGTATCAACATCTCTGCTTTACTGTCACCGACAGGCCAGTGAGACGCCACCACCACAATTACCTAATCCCTTTTCATCTTAGCCCCCTGAACTGGCACAGATCAAAGCCTTAGCATTGCCTTTGCAGAAATCCTCGGGGTTTCTCCTATGTGGTGCCCCATAGTGATCTAGGGGCAGAATTCCTCACCCTCAGGCCCTTCAATGCCTCTGGCACAGCACAGCAACCTGACCTGGGCTTCATTTAGTACTTTCCTGCCAAAGGGGCACAGGGAAGGTGCTGCCAGTTGCAGTTCAGATGGTCTGGAGGGGATGTGGCTGATGCTGTTCTTTTCTTCCTGCTGTAGGCCAGGCTGGGTGTCAGAGCTCTGCCTGTGGCCATCACTGCAGCTGCTGCAGCCCCGGTTGCAAGGCTTGTGTTTGGGAGGAAGGGTGGGCATATATTTAAAAGGATACTCAAAGCAAACCTCAAAGCTTCTTTTGAGTTTTAATTTGCTATAAGTACTCAAATACATGGGATGATGTTAAAAATATGCCCCCCCCCCCTTTTTTTTTTAAATTGGATTTCCTCTTAATATTATTTTAATTTCAACTTTTTATTTGAGAGGGCAAACCAGACCATGTTTCACTTTCTTTTCACCTAAACCTTTAGACATGTTTTTATAAGATGACAGATGTATTCTTTTCTGGTTTTTTTTTTTTTTTTTTGCTTAAACAGTATCAAATTCCATGAGATTGGACAATATTATATAGCTTTTTGTACCACTGGATTCTTCTCTTTTCTTATATAGCATTAAAAATACGATGCAATAATCATATTCCCACATCTGATGGGTATATTCTGACCAGTGTGTTCTGTTTCCCCCAAACACTAAAAAGTTCCTGGTAAAATTAGATCTATTGCTGTAAACTGAACTTCTTTCTCTGGTCTCTCCTGCTACCTTCTGGCCAAAGTGTTTATTGTTCTCACAACATTTTCAATTTTATGAAATCCATCAAATAGCTCAAACAGGAGGGAAAAAACCCAAAATACCAACCAATCAAAGAAACCACCCAAATCTCACAAGAAGTGTTGTGTCTGCACATGCCTCAAATTAAAATTTTTGCTCTTCATTTGCATTCTGCCTGTGCCAGCAGGTGCAGTTGGAAACTCTTGCTAAGTGATACAGAGGCTTTGGAAAGTCCAGGATCAAGAAGCTGAAAAAGTTGAAGAACTGAAGTGAGATTCAGAGAAGCTTCATATGAAACTTCGAACTAAAGCAGGATTAGAGCTGGAAATGATTTGTAACAGAAGAAATGGAGTAGAATACGGGAAGCACTTGCAACACTGCTTTCAAAATCCCTCAGTATTTTTAAAGGAATTTTAAACTCTAAATTATTTAAGAAACTTGGTAGCCAGAATTTCCTGGGCTGAAGGAAAGATGTCTTGATGGGAATAAGGGATGCATTTGTGTCCCAAAAAGACTTTTTGTCTGAATCAGGTTTTCTAATGGTGTAGATGTCTGGCTAAGCCAGCAGCAAGTCTGAACCAGCAAGGAATGCAGCCCAAGCTTTCTGGCTTCAGGCAATGAAGAGGCTGATAAGAAAATGAGGGAATGCAAGTGCCAGAGTGCCTGGTGCACAGGGATAAGGATATTGTGAGGAAGCTTCCTGCAGGAAGGCTGCAGCTGAGGTGCCTTCAGGAGCTCCAATCCTTGGATGAGGTGTCTGTCGGGGGGTTTCTCACTTCTCACATCAAGCTCTGTTTGTGGACCTGGCTCTTACTGCCAACAGGTGAGTCTTTTTGCATGGAACAAACCTGTGGGTATAATACTTCTTTAATTTAATCCAGCTGGGAATTCAGGGGGCTGTGCTTTGGAGTTGTCTCCTTTAGGCATCAGGACACTGAGGGTGTGCTTTCAACAGCTGTAAGGGCTCTAATGAAACAGGCAACAAGGGGAGGGTGGGTCTCAAAGGACAGCCTTAGACATGGTCACTTTCTGTGGGACTCTGGGAAAATCACTTACCCTTCAGTGGATAATTCATTCTGTGGAACAGGAGAGAAATTAAATTCCTTAAATCTTGTTCTGTAGCAAAGTGGGGCAGGGACTTGGAAAAGGATGGAATTATTTAAATACACAGAACTTGTCTGATCTTTTCTTTAAATTAATTTGAATTAATAAAAGTTTTTCTATCTATTTTATATAAATATATAAAGTTTTCCAAGTATATGTGTTATAGTAGCATCAGTGGGAGAGTTCCCATTTGTTGAGCAAGTTTGTGTATTTGGAAGTCTGGGTTAGATGTTTAAAACTGTTCAGTGATGTGATCTGCTGTTTTTCAGCTGTTTTTCCTTCCTCATCTCAGCCAGTTTTTAGCTGAAAATATTGGTAGGGATTGCACATAAGGTACCGCTTGAAAAGGTAATGAATTTGTAGTGAAATCATTTTTGCATGGGCAGGGACAAAAGTTTCCCATCACTTAATTTATAATTTGAACAATACTTATTCCTCCCTCCCCTCCTTTGCTTCCTTCCTTCCTCACTATGTTGTCCAGTAATTTTGGGAATGGCACTTGGGAAAATTCCAAATGCCAGTTGTGCTGTGGCTGACCTGCAGGGGAAAAATCACCTGGACATGGTAAGAAGGGATTATTTTGAAAAGTGCTGTTACACTGACACTGGGAGTTACTGCTCTGCAGGAACCACAAACACTTCAATTTAGCCATGATAACCCTGAGTAAAGACAAAATCCTGGCTGTTCTTGCTGCCAAGAAGAAAATGTCATCAGCTGCTGGTTCTAATTTTTTCCTTTTTGTTATTTGCTGCAAGTAAAGGCACTTTGAGACTGCTTGACTGGAGTGGAAGTGATGGACTGAGCTATTCTGGAAGGGATGCCCAGATTTTTTTTTATCTGATCTTGAATATCCATGCAGAATGTTTTTCCTCTGTATCAAGTAAGACACAGAAAGAGAGATTGCATTCCTGTGAAAAGTAAAAGTTTTGAATAAATTTTCTTTTTGCTCTAAGGAAAATCTGCATGTATTCAGTTATTTTAGAAACCAGCACAGAATTATTGATTTCATCACAATCATGTCAGTAAGCATAGCTACCATACTGAGAAAAGTGTGGCTGATTTTACAGGTGTTGATATATTTTCATGGATCTTTCATGGATTTGAATATTTAATCCCTGTGTATAATTCTCAAATCACTTTAAAACAAATATTATCAATACTTCTGTGTGATAAGGAATAGTTAAAAATCATAATGTGCCATGGAAACATCTCAGATTTCATGAGAGGATGGAGGAGGTGTTTTTGTAAAGGGCTGAGCTGCTGTGGGCATGCTCATTGAGATGTTCCACTTTGTGTCTGGATTTCGGCTGACAGTGGTCTCAGGTGAGCTGCTCCTCTGTGGCTGGAGAAATGTGGGGATGAAATTCCCATTTGCTCCCATTTACAATTCCAAAATGTGGAAAAAAATGACAGAAGCACAAATCATTTCCCTGCCAACTACAGCAGCCAGTTTGGGGAAGTAAAATGAAGATCATCAGTAAAATTCTGCTTAGAGCAATTGCTTTCAAAGCTTTAATTTAATACAGCAATGAGGCATCTCCCCAGAGATACCATTCAGAACAGAAAAGGCAGCTAAGTAAGAAAGAGTAGAAAAAACAATGGATGGATATGAGCAAATTATATCACATTATTACCTGTGCAATTAGATTAACTTAATACACATCTCTTAATACTTAGAGATGGCCAATTAAATCTAACTTTTATTAGTTTATCTATTATTTACCTTTAATTTTTAAATAATTTTAAATCCCTTTTTCTTTTTAATATTTACATTTTATTTTGATTCAAGTTCATTTAACTTTTGAAGGCCAGTAGCAACTGAGATCCTTGCTACTAAATCAGATATTTTCAGATTGATGTCATTCTGCAAATTCAGACGTGTTTCTGACTGGACAAACTGGTTGTGGTTGCCAGTCCAGTGTTACATGAGAAAGGGTTGGGAAGCTAGTGCCTGTTCAGAGACAGAGATACCGTGTAGAATTGTTTGTCCTGTGTGGAAGGGTTTGAAGTTACATTTGAGAAATGAAAACTGGGATTAAAATTCTCTGATGCTTTTTTTCTGTACAGCAGCAATTTGAAAAAGATCTAGAAGCAGTGCATGAGATGAAAAATGAATGACATGCATCAGTCTGCTTTGCTTTCCTTCTTTCTTAACTCAGTTTTTTTTACAAACCTTTCTATGGCACTGAAAACACTACTGACAAATACCAGTTTACTTTGTGTCAAGGGATTATATCTCACACTAAAACCCACTCAGCATAAGAATGTATGAGCTTGTTTTGGGGGTTGTTTTTAACTTAAAAGGTTATTTCTCCTTAAATATGAACAATACACAGGCCAAGTCCAAATGGGGAAAACATCTCCATGAAATCTCTTGGTTTACAGCTAAAGTAGACAGGAGCAAATCAGTTCTTGTCCTCAGTAAATCATCAGCAGTAATCCAGAGTCCCTGAAGCCAAAGTGACCAATTTACACTGCTTTTAGCACAGGTTAGTGGTTTATCTTTCAGCAGCACTAGAGCAGCCCCTACAGCCCCATCGGGTGAAAAACATCTGCTTTTGTAGTTTTATAGTGAAAGTCTAATGGAGAATTCTGAGAAAGAACAATGGTTGGAGCAGAAGCATGTGGTTGTCTCAAACAGCTGCTTTACATGGAGATCTTGGAATTAATACTCAGAAGTGCCTTAAAGAACAGGGCGTTTTTACACCAGGCTGAAACAAGTGATTCTTCATGTTCTAGTTGTGAGAACTCAACAAGTTTAGAGTTCAGATTTTTGCAAAATTTCTTGAGTTTTTGTGAAGTGTCTTACAGTTGTGTTACTCCAGTATTGAGAAAATAATTTTTGGTCCTGGAAGAGCTTAATAATAAAGTCAAGGAATTCTGAATAACAGTGAAGAACCTGATCATTCCAGAGTAGCTACAAAACAACAGCAAAGGGTTCCTGGAATTGTGTAGCTTCCACAGATTTTTAAATCAGAGTTCAGCCTGGCATTTTGAGGTGGTCTTGTGCTAATTTCCATAGCAGTGGGAATGCTGGAAAAGGCAATGCACTCAGCTTTGGAAAAAGGACTGCTCTGAAGGTAAATCCAAGTGAGTATAATAGAAGAGGAATAAGGAAAAACAATGTGAAGGAAAAGGAATTTTCTGAGTATATGCCACTCTTCTGTTTTCATGTAAGTTGTCAGAGTTACTGATGTGTAGCTGGTCATGTGCAGGCCAGAAGGAGAAAATACTGAATTTGGGGGCTGCAATGCCAGTGCCTAGAAATCTCTGTGCATCTGTTGAAATGAAAATAGAGACCAAAAATGGGACTGAGTTGTACTGGAGATTGCTTGTCTAGAATTTTAGCTAACAAAAAACTTATAGAAGTATTTGTGGTTTTGTTGTTGTTGTTTGGTGTTGGGGTTTACTGTTGTTTCATTGTTTGGGTTTGGGGTTTTTTTTCCTCAAAACTGTAAATGTGAAAAGAAAGGAAAATTCGTATCTTAGAGAGGATAAATCCTTAAGGCTTCATCATAATTTTGATGTTCAGGGGAACAGTTGGATGAGGAGTTTAGACAGTTTTGATGTGAGATGCCTGATGCTGCAGTCTGGTGTAAGCTGGGTAAGATAAGCACTAACTGAGGTGGATGGACAAAGTGCTGTAGGAAAATTTCATTCCCATCTTGCTTTTTCTTGTTCATCTTCATGCTCACAATTAATTATTCTGATTTCTACAGTTGCTGCTATCGCAGGAGGATGGACCACATTCTCCTCTGTGATAGATGTGAGCTGGGCTGGTGAGATAGGATCCCACAGCTCTGGGACTCACTGTATGGAATCGTGATGAGAATTTTTTCAAGCATTTTAATCACAGAATGGTTTGCGTTGGAAGGGACCTTAAAAATCACCTCACTCCAACCCTCCTCTCTGGACCTCGTCACCCTCTCTAGATCAGTTTTGACCTCAGAAGCTTGAGAATAAACACCCTGAGAGATCTATGAACACACATCAAAGTTGAAAATCTGCTTTTGCTCAAAAGCTACTGCCTGCAGTTTTGGTAAAGCTCTTTGTCACCGTGAAACTCCGGAGGTAGCTACAAGCTGACTTTTGGAAAAGGGACAAAACTCTCTGTTTATCCAAGTAAGTGCCAGAAATAAACATCAAAAACTGAACTTCCTAATACTGAGGTGAGCTTTGGCCCACCCCTGGAAGTGTTCAAGGCTGGGTTGGATGGGGTCCTGAGCAACCTGATCTAAGGGGTGACATCCCTGACCATGGCAGGGGGGTTGGAGTGAGGTCCATTTCAACCCAAACCATGCTATGTATCTGTGATTCAGGGGCTTAAAGATTTTTTTTTTCCCTAAATGACAATATTTCCAACTACCAAGAGTTAGTGGATGTGGCACTTTTCAGATACAGAATAAGTGAATATTTATCTTGAAATTGTCAGATTTAGGAGACCAGTATACTCCCTTTCATGCAAAATATTCAAGGTCAAATCTGCCATCCCACAAGGATTTTGCTTCCATCTTCTTCAGGGCTTTTTGAGGTGTTTTTTTTTTAGAGCTAATATCCCCAAGATGAGAACGATACTTGAAAAATGTCCATGTTTTCCTATTGGTTATAAGGGACACCAGGACTGTAGTAAATTTAAGGCAGCTCACATGTGTAGGACATGTTTCTGGTCTCTCAAAATACCTCATTTCCCTGAACATGTACTTCAGAGTGGTGTCAATTTTTTCAAAATCAAGGTTTTTACAAGTTTTACTTTCAGAAATTGAAAAAAAAATTGATAATTACTCCTTGGTGAACAAAAATCAGTTTCCAGTTTAAAGGAGCAAGAAAAGGAAGGGATACATAAAATTAGGTGTAACAGGGTGATGTCTCTAGTTAAGCCATGAGTCTTATTCAATAGATAACTGTGGATATTATCATTTACTACTCCAAGTTTTGTTTAGTTGGCTTCTCTTCTAGGAAAGGAGGAGTTTAAAAGGCAAATAGATTTGTTTGCATGGTTTTTGCA